>CM059192.1:63553025-63568610 GCA_030323885.1 Branchipolynoe longqiensis | reverse complement strand
ATTTTACGTAAACCTCTCCCTAGCCTGAGGCTAGCCTGAGGCTGTATACCGAGGTAAAATAGATTAGTTAGACGAATCTTACCTGGGTATAGATGATGGATAACTGTTGTTTTACCGAGGTATAAGCCTCGGATAGACGGAACCCAGTCATCAACAAGATTTTTGGAGAAAATAATGTGTATTCTCACCTCTGTAGATTTAGTCCTTCAGTAACCGTCGGGCAACACCGATCGACTTTTCCAACCGTTTGTTATAATGTCTTGCAAACGACCGTGCATTTTTGCATCCTGCATGGGCTAAGATCCGTTTAACGGAAATTCCAAGCAGACGTGCCTTTGACACCATCGCAACTCGCGTCGAGTGAGACGCATATTTGTCTGTATCGATGCCTGCCAACTTTAACACTGTAATTGTCCATCGTGCAAGCGTATCTCTCGAAATGCCCTTGTGTGGCCTAATAAAGCTCACCAAAATCTGCCTTGATGTCCTTAAGTCCTTCGTCTTGGATATATACGCCCTAATGGCTGAAACTACACATAGTTTTGGATCCTCTGTAAAGCTTGTTACATTAACTGTAGACAGGGGATCTCCTAATCTGTTTGACTTTAACAATTGTGTCAAGTCAAACATGGCTTCTTTGTTATCTATTTCAAGGCAATCCAGTGATAGGGCAACAATAGTTTGTCCTCTGTGTCCTGTTACTAGTAAGAGGAGCAACACTACTTTAAATCCTAATTTTCTAATATCTAAATGTTTGTTATATGGCCATTCTTTAAACAGTTTGAATACCACAGACACATCCCCAAAACGACTATACTTTGGTTTGGGTGGATTTCTTTCATAAATCGACCTGAGAATCCAGTGAATAACTTGATGTTTCCCTATAGTTTGACCATTTATCCTTGGAAGGATAACCGACAAAGCACACCTAGCAGCATTAATGGCTCCAAAACCTAAACCTTCATCTTCTAACATACGCAAGAATCTACCGACCTGGGAAATGGTCGGGTTCATAGACTTGACTTTCTTAATAAGGCAATGAACGCCCCACTTTCGTAAATAAGTTGTATACATTTTAACTGTGCCTTTTCGCCATGCATGTGAAACTATTCTTTGCTGTGTAATTTTGTCCAATCCAAATTGTTCCAAATATTTATTTAAAAAAGGAATGCCAGCAAAGGTGTCATTGACACGTCCCCACATCGTTTTAGTGGGCCTTGATGTGTCAGATTTCCTGGCGATCTTCGGAATCGCAGGCAATCTGTGGCTGTTGCCACTATGCCCGGTAGCCAAGGTTGTGTGTCCCAGTCGGGAACGATTAATATTGCGTGTGCTTTCTCCATCTTTATCTTTCTGGCCACTCGGCTGATCATGCTAAATGGAGGGAAAATATAGTAAAATTTATTTCCCCCAAATCAGCACGGTGAAATCAGAGAAAACGCATCTATTTGCCAGGTGTTTGGTTCTGGATGCCATGAAACATATTTGTTAATCTTAAAATGATTACGGGATGCAAATAAGTTGACCTCAGGTCGGCCCCATTTTTGACAAATTGTTTACAAAATGTTCGGATTAAGGGCCCATTCTAAATGATCATGGAAATGTCTGCTCTTTCGGTCAGCTAGCGTATTTTGAATGCCTGGAATGTGTGCCACAGTCAGCCAAACCTGGTTTAGCTGCGCCCAATCCCAAATCTTCTTTGCTACGTCATTACATGGTTTGGACTTTGTCCCTGCTATTGCAGTTGTATTATCAGTTAGTATTCTAACATGTTTTTGTGGTATCTTTACGAGACTTGCTAGTCCTAAATAAATGGCTCTCAATTCCAAGACATTAATATGGTCCGAAATTTCATTTTGTAACCATCTCCCTCCTGTTGCAACATCATTACGATGTGCGCCCAGACCTTCTAGTGAAGCGTCGGTGGTTACTACCATGTTGGGTTCACCCATTCTAATGGGATTGGGAGAGTCATGAATATTTTTAAACCACCAGTTGATATCATCCATCCCTTCTTCAGAAATAAACATCTTCCGTTCAAAATTTCCTTTTGTGCGAGCCAAAGCCAAATTCTTATCTATTTCCAGAGATTTTATGTGTGCCTTGCCGTATAGAATAGCCGGGGCATACGATATCAGTATACCAACTAGCATGGAGAAACGCCTTATCTTTGGCCTATTTAACTCGACCAAGCTGGTCGCTGTATCTAGAAACTTCTCTAGTTTCTTTTCGGGCAGTGAAACCGCCATTAAACGCATGTTTATAATAAAACCCAAACATTTAAGTTTGGTTGTCGGGAAGAAAACCGACTTCTTCTCATGAATATAAAAACCTAGTTTTGTTAAAAAATTACATAAATCTCTGACAGCATTCTTACAGTCATTAAACGATTGTGTTTGTTTGTTTGTTTGTTGTTGTTTTATGTCCTAGCAACATCTAAGGTCATATCAGGACGGGTACCGACTTGTAACAGTGCACACTCATGGCAACTTTATAGTGCTGTCCCACTGGGAAACCAGGCCGCCGGCACCATGACCTGGTATCCCACTCAGTCACATTATCCTGACACTGAGCACACCAGTCCTTGCCCTACCCTAATAATGCCGAGCGCCTGGCTAGGAAGCGACAAGTATCAATTTAAAGTCATTGGTTTGACTCGACCAGGACTCGAACCCACGACCCCACGATCTACCAGCACGGGAGACGGACGCTCTAACTCATTCGGCCATCCCGTCTGGTTTTAAACGATTGTGAACTACTTTCTCGGGTGTGAACTACTTTCTCTATAATACCTTTCGATTCAAAAAGCGAAACTTGAGTACTTAAAGCCTGCTTCTCTAAAGCATCAAACTTATATGGAAAAGGAACTCGATTTTGCACTGGTAATTCCATAAACGGGATTTTAATTCCTGTTACTATGTCTAAAATGTTGTCATCTTTAGTAATCTTAACCCATTCCGACAAACAATTAGAAATGTTGCCAGCACAAAATTTTCTTACGTCAGTTTGTGTCTCTTCCACCACCATCTCTGCTACCACTGGTGTTGTTTGTGTAGCAGTGTTCATTTGTTGCCTGGGCGTGGGAAGAGCTGCTTTGGAGCAAACTCTTTGCGGAACTGGCGGTTTCCGTCGTTCCAGCCTTGACGGTCTCCCCGTCCCCTGCCCCGTGGCAGATAACCGTAGGAGCGGCCGGACCTGCCAGCCCTCGTGCCACGGTGAAACCGAAAATCCCCTCGCGGCCTGCGGAATCTGGAGGTGTTATCCAACCTCCGGGCAGTTTCCATGTTCTTGCCACTTTTCGTTTCTGCCTCCACCTCCTTGAACAGGTAAGGAAGCTGACCACCAAACATCTTCGACTTGTCTAGGGGTTTCCCTTTGATCGGTTTTGGCGGCAGGAAGAGGGTGTACTCCTTCCCATCATTGTCTGTCACCTTCTTAGAACGCGCGACCTCTTTCCCCACAGGTGTGGTGACCGCTTTGTATACGTTCTCGTACCTTCGGTAACTTAAAAAGTTGCTCGCAGCGATGAGCAAAGCAATGCTCTTATCCATGACCCTTGCTAGCGAAGAGAACTTGTTCTCTGTTTGCATTCTGTTTGCAACCGGGGCCACAGACGTCAGTGCTCCTAGCACAGCCTTATGTACCCTGAAAAGGACACTTTCAAACCTTTTCTTTTCCTCACTGAGATGAACCTCCGAGTTCAACTCCTTCACCACTGTGTCCGGGATTCCTTTGATCCCAGTGATCTGCTCTGTGAGCTTATTAATAATTTCTGCCGGTTTAAACGTATTAAAGTGGCCCTTTATTGTTTCGCGCATCATGGTGGTGGTTTTTATCTTCTTTGCTTTTTCTAGTTGGCAGTGTTTCCGTACCTTACCTCCGATCTTTGCATAGAGACCGGCTCTCTCGGTCTCAGAGTCGGACTCCGTACTGGACGAGTCCGATGAAGAGTCAGAAGATGAGTGTTTCCTCTTCTTTTTCTTGCTCTTCTTCTTGGGCTTCTTAGCCCTCTTTCCCTTGCTCGCTTTTGTGAACTCGTCACCTGACGAGCTCACCGCCCTCTTTCATTTCTTTGTCTTAGTTTGGACAGGGATCTCCACAGCCAAATCTGTCTCCTCAAAATCCGACACATCCTCCCAATCCGAATCTACGGCTGAGAGCTGACGAGTTGTGTCAATGAGGCTGCTGGGCTGAAGTTGTCTCAACTTCTGTTCGACGAGCCGGTTGATCTGGTCTTTTAGGTCTGCCGGATAACTGGGGCCATCATCACTCTCCCGGTCCGACAGTATATCAGCTCCAGGCTGTGGCGACGGGGGAGCTGTCAACCCTGGCGATAAATCATAGCCGGTAGGCACGCGCCCCTCTGCAGCAGCGGGCGGCGGTTTGTTTCGCTTTGTAGCCATCGGTACTCTGTAACCAAAAAAGGGTACTTATTAAACCGGAATGAACTCAACTGAACACCGAAGTAATGCCAGGATAACCTGGGTTGAGGATCAATGTGGTATTGAGTAACGTATTTACACCGTTCTCAGTACAGGCGTGATAAGCTAAGTATTGTCGTAGGTTTTTAGGTATCGAAACCAACCTACAATGTCGCATACACTTCTCCCTCCTGCGGCTTCTGTGCCAGCAAGTTGGAGAAAATGCTACGAAACTCGGAGAAACGCCTTATTCAAAAGGGGAATCTATAAAAGAAACCCAGGATCATCCCCAACAACACCCTCTATTAGGGTCCGAGAGAATCTCCGCAGGAGATGTGACCGTGCCAACATCTCTACCCGTATCAAAGCGGGTTTATAGCACCATGGTTTCGATATGTACAAAGAATCCTTTGTTCTAGCCATATCGATTTTTAAAATGCTAATCTAGTCCAAACTGGACTGAAGAAAGTTCTGAACTTCCAAATCTAGATGCTATAATGTATCTTGAACAAGCTCAACCAAAGTTTTTCTTATTACTTACAGTTAGTTCACTTGTTGTAGATAAATCCCACTGGAGCAACTCCATGAACGTCCTGCGGTCGTGAGTTGTTTATGCTAATTGCTGGACCGGATGTGCTTCCCTCTCCCTAGCCTGAGGCTAGCCTGAGGCTGTATACCAAGGTAGAATATATATATATATATATATATATATATATATATATATATATATATATATATATGATACATACAAAACATACAAGGCATACATATATACACACATACATACACACCTTGTATATATGACGTCCTATACACAAATAGCCGGATCTGAGACAACCAGCTACATGTGGCCTCTGTAGTCTAGTGGTTAGGGTGTTGAACTTGTAATCTGAAATTGTTTGGTGTTGTGATACAGTCCAAAACATTTTTACATTCAACAATAAAAAAAACGTTTTCCTTCTATGTATTTCTGATTGAATTATGCAATGTAATTGTACTAACATATATTTTACATTAAAGAAAATATAAAATCCTGTTTGAAATTGAAATACATCAGTTTTACTCTCCCCTCTCCACTCACCCAGCCATCTTCACAACGACAGCTGTAACGTGACCAATCTAGGTCACTCTACACCACCAAGTGGAAAAGTTCAGTACTAAGCATGCACCACCCTGTGGAACAAATTAGAACTATTCCGAGTTTGTTTTCCCGACCACCTATACCTTTTCCCTTTAAGACGCTCCCGAAGACAGAACAAACTGAGAAAACGGGTAAGCTATCTGAATTTCATATTACTGTTTTTGCCAGTGGACATGCTTCTCTGCTGCTTCTAATAATTGTGGATTAAAAGATTACAGACTCATGGCCCCTATTCACACTATTCATGCCGCGGCCATGTTGAAACCAGACCGAGGGCACTTAAGCGTCTGCGAGGCGCCGCTGTATGAAAAGTCATGTGAATAATTTTTTGTCAACCAAAACCTCTTGAAATCACTCAAATTTGAGGGTATTCATTTTTTAAACTACCATATTCATCTTTGCATACCTATTTTCTATCTATTGGCCAATTTTCACGAAGATTGGGTGACCCTTGCATGGTGATTTTTCCCATTCTTTAACTACAATGTGACTGTCAACTTCAAGTCTGCATAGTTATGGTGGTATCATGTAATGTAGCACTGTCAGCATAGTTATCTGTGCAACACAGTAAAACAACTAGTCTTAGTAATTAGAAATTAATAAAAAGCTTTAAAAAGGTCGAAATATATTTTTTAAATATATCTATATTAAGAAAGTTATGCAATTTGGAATTTAAGAAAAGATTGGCAGCCAAGGTGAGTGACTTTGTTGACATTGCCTACTGAAATGGATCTGATCATCACTCAATCTTCATGAAAATTGACCAATAAATAGAAAAAAGGGTAAGCAAAAATGATTATGATAGTTTCAAAAGTTAATATCTTCAAATTTTACTCCTTTAATTGATGTAGTAGTTCATACACATCGGCACACAGTAGTGTCTTATGGCCATTTCCAATACCGACGCTTACTCAGACTCGTTCTGATGCCGAATTAGGTCACACATGAACAGTGTGAATTCCAATCGCAGATGCAAGTATTCTTTTGTTTTAGTGTAGAATACAAAGCCACATATTCTTGAGAAACGCTGAACACTCTGTATCGTGTGGGCGGTATTTGTTGTACTGAATCAAATATTTCAAATTTGCTAAGAGTAATATTCATGTACACCAGCCTAGTAACCCGGAGATTTTAAAGCGGGGCAACAGTTTGTCATTAAAGTCTGCCGGTATAGGCCGCTAGAGTTTTAATTTGCGCCAAAGGTGGTGTATTTAAATACAAGCATTTATGTAACTCATACCTCTTAATTTGTTATATTGACAAGTGGCAATTTGTGTTTTTTGCCATTTTGAATGGCCAATATCTCTAAAAGTAATTATGTCATTACTCTGGAAAAAAATAGACTTGATATCTGCATATAGCTAACACATATAGTATAGTTAGACGAATCTTACCTTGGTACAGATGATGGATAACTCTTGTTTTCCCGAGGTACAAGCCTCGGATAATCGTGGACTAGGGAGAAGGAAGCAACATCCGGTACAGCAATCTTCACCTAATTATTCAGGATAAAAATGAGCTTAATGATTGGAACTCCTCGTGTTTTCATATTGGCACACGCAAACATAATAGTCGTGACAGGGTGTGGTGGGCGCGCCCCAGTCCACGAGATACAAGCCCTAATGACTGACACTACACAAAGTTTCCTGTCATGTGGGAAACTATTTAAATGAATCGAGGAGAGGGGATCTCCTGTACTGTTTGATTTTAATAAGTTGTCCAAATCAAACGTGGCCTCCTTGTCATCAATGTCTAGGCCAGTAAGTAAAAAGGGGCAACAAATGTTTGGGCCCTATGACCGGTTACCAACAGTAACAGTACAGCTAATCTGTAGCCTAGCTGTTTAATCGATAAATGTCTATTACTAGGCCATTTTTTGAATAACTTAAATACCCCTGAGACATCCCAAAACCTATTAAACTATGGTTTAGGAGGGTTTCTTTCATATACTGATCTCAGAAAACACTGACGAACTCCGTGTTTCCAAATTATTTCTCCGTCAATCCTTGGTAAGATGACCGATAGAGCTCATCGAGCTGCATTAATGGCTCCATAACCTAAACCATCATCCTGCATCATTCGTAAGAGGCGGACTACCTCGGCAAGGGATGGTTCCATTGGCTTAACTTTATGTATTTAACCAAAAAATGCCCCATTTATTTTGTGGATGGCATAACAATTATTTATGTAACTTGCTATTCTTTCTTGATTCAAACAAATCAATTTATTGAACCAATATCATCATTTACTGACCAGTCCAAATAATCCTGCTGAGTAACTTTCTCTAAATCAAAGTGTCGTAAATATGTGTTCCGAAAGGAATGCCAGAAGGGGTGTTGTTAACACATCCCCAATAATCATTAATGCTTAAAAAATGTTCCCTTACATGTAGGAAAAATATAAAGTCCTTAGCTCCTAAGGCTAATACTTCCAACCATGGCTGCATGTCCCAAACAGGGACCATCAAAGCCCTCCTTGCTTCTCTGCCGATTAGGCTGAATGTTTAGGAAAATGTAATACAATTTATTTTCCCGCCAAATCAAAGAGACAACATCCACTTGCCAAAAAATTGTGCTCTGAATGCCATGATCAACTTTATAAAATGTTATTATTTCATGATGCCAACAAAATATATGTGGCTTCCCCAATTCCAATATAATTTCGCTCTCTTATTATATGAGTTGGACATTGTCCCTCCCATGTTGCGAATGAAAGCCATTACTGTAGTACTACATGTCAACATCCTGACATAGCATTAGGATATGCAGGCTAAACACCTAACCCTAAATACACTGCTTCTCAACTCTAGAACATTAATATGATCTAAGTTCTTCATCAAGCCAACGGCCTTTCAAAATCCATTTTAGTTCTGTCGTATGCTAACTTCTTATCCATTTCCAGCAACTCCTAACTTGGTAAATGTGGTACCTAAACCATTTACTGCATTTTGACCAGCTGCTTTTGACTGCACACCAAAACATGAATCATCACTGTCCGGGAACATACCTGTCCTTCACTCTTCATGAGTTTGTAAAGAAGGGAGAAGCACAAGCTAAACCACTTCGAACTAAACCTTACAAAGGTTTGGTCTATTTCATAAATTGGTCGGTAACTGCCTGTGAGCAGCTCGACTGTGACTGGACCCTAATAAATCATCAATGTATGGAACCATTACCATTATTTTTACCTCCTGGAAAAAACCATTTCCGTGGCCTTCTGAGTTTGCTTTGCAACCTCTCCTTATTCTCTTCTGAGATTTTGACTGAGAGCATTACTCCAGCTTCATGAGCCGCTTCTCTAGCCCAGCAGGACCGACATCTGGCCTGCCTACCTCCCCTAACACCGGGTGTACCAGGGAGGGCTTAAACCATCACCCCCGTTGACGAGTAATTATCACCAAAAATGGGAGCCTTGGGGTTACTACCCATCGTAGCCAACCAACCCTTAACTCAAAAATCTAAGGATCAATGAAAATTAGAGTGTTCAACCAACTATTTGTTTGTTGTTTCCCCCTAGAAACATCTATAATCATATCCAGACTGGTACCGTTAGTAACAGTACAAACCCATGGCTAAAACCAGCCAAATAGCCCTGTAACCATCAACAGAAAGTTTGAGTGTGCCCATCCAACTAAGTATTTTTCTTTTCATCCTTAGAACCTCTAAGCTCATATCAGGATGTACATGATGTAGCTTCAACCAACCTCTCTCTGTCTTTGCTCAGCTACGAGTGGGTTAACCGTAATATGGCATCAGCCAACAATCCTCTCCGTTTGTCAACAAGCGGCATAACGTGATGCGGCTTCAGCCAACATTGCTCTCCGCTCAGCTTAAAAGTGATGTGGCTTCAGGCAACCTCACCCTCCGTTTGGTAACGGGCAGCCTAAACGATGTGTAACTTCAACCCACACCATTCTCTGTTTTTAACGAGCTACAGACATGATGTAGTCACAAACATCATCACTCTCCGCTGGATCATAGACGGGCTATCATGATGAGGCATCAGCCAACATCGCCCTCCAAATAGTAACGGTCGCCCTAGACGGGATGTGGCTTCAGTCAACATCCCTCTCCATTTGGTAGCAGGCGGCCAAAAGGAGATGTGGCTACAGCCAACCTCGTCCTCCATTTAGTAAGGGACGGCCTAAACGGGATGTGGCTTCAGCCAACATCGTTCTCCGTTTGGTAGCAGGTGGCCTAAACGGGATGTGGCTCCCATTTGGTAACAGGTGACATAACCTGATGGGGGTCACAACCATCATCGCTCTCGGCTCGGACACGGACGGGTTACCGTGATGAGGCTTCAGCCACCATCGCTCTCCTTTTCACACAATGGTAATGCGACTCCAGCCATCACCGGTCACCGTTGGGCAACGGCCGGCTTAATTTGATGTGGCTTCAGCCAACATCGCTCTCCGTTCAGGAACGGGCGACACAACGGGATGTGGCTACAGCCATCATCGCTCACCGCTCGGCCACAGGCGGGTTAAAACGTGATGAGGCTTCCGCCAACATCGGTCTCCGTTAGCCAACAAGTGCCTAAAACGTGATGTGGCTTCAGCCAACCTCGCTCTCCGTTCGGTGACGGGTGGCAATTACTGGTGTTGGAGAACGTATTTACACCGTTCCAACACAGGCGTGTAAGCTAATGTGTCATGTCGTAGGGTAACGGTATGGAAGCCGAAACCAAACGAGGGGTAGGGACCAGTATATCGGTACCCTCCCACACTCTCTGTTCCATACACTTTTCCCTCCTGCGGCTACTACACCAGCAAGTTGGAGAAAATGCTACGAAACTTGGAGGTACGCCTTAGAAAAAAATGGGGAATCCATAAAAGAAACCCAGGATTAATTTCCAATGTGAATCCATAAAAGAAACCGAGGAAAAATCCAAACGTGATGAGTCTCGAGCCAACATCGCTCTCCGTTTGCAACAGGCGGCAAAAAAAACATGATGAGGCTCCAGCCAACATCACTCTCCGTTCGGCAAAGGGCGGCTTGTTGAACCAAAAATCTTACCTGTGATGTGGCAACCACCAACATCTACATACACAATTTTAATTATAAAATAATTCCATAAAAATCGAAAAACACCACTAGATGCTCAATTAGTTCTATTAATAATAATGTGATAAACATATCTACACAAGAAATACGTATCCTCCTGTATTCTTGGGTTTAAACTCATAAGAATAACCGCCAACACAATAGCGATAATCAGGTCGAGCAACCGACCAGACGTAAACAAACACGGTGAAGTCAATCTACCGTACCGTCTCCCGAATCGGTTTAAAGCCAATAAATTGCTTAATATATTCGCCAATATTCTAATATTCATAGAGAATATTGTTCTCCACAAGAAATATGTATCCTCCTGTATTCTTGGGTTTTCAACTCCTCATAACGCTAAAGTACCACAGCGATAATCGAGTCAACTTGTCCGACCAGAAGTAAACCACACGGCGATGTCAACTCTACCGTACTGGCACCCGAATCGGTTTTTTGCCAATAAATTCTTTAATATATTCACCAATATTCTAATATTCGTAGAGAATATTGTTGTACACAAGAAATATGTTATTCTTGGGTTTTAGTCATAAAAACGCCACGAAACAGTAGCGATAATCGAGTCGACTAGTCAGACCAGAAATAAACCACACGGCGATGTCAACTCTACCGTACCAGCACCCGAATCGGTTTTTCGCCAATAAATTCTTTAATATATTCACCAATATTCTAATATTCGTAGAGAATATTGTTGTACACAAGAAATACGTTATTCTTGGGTTTAAAGTCATAAAAACGCTACAAAACAGTAGCGATAATCGAGTCGGAAAATCCGACAAGAAGGTAAACAAAATCAAGCGTTAAACCGACTTGTGTGCCGGTACGCTACTTTGACAGCACCATTTTCAAAATGGCGCTGTCAAAGTAGCGTACCGGCACACAAGTCGGTTTAACGCTTATTTTTCCCTAAATACAGTCGCCATAATGGACAAATTCGTACAAACTAATCTCCATATGTTCACACTGAAATGTGGAAAATTTATCCATAAACTCACTGCGAATTCTGTACTTATTGTATAAAAAGAGTGCTGCTCTTCTCGCAAACGTCCACCGTTCACGAGTGGAATATGCTAATTGCTGTACCGGATGTTGCTTCCTTCTCCCTCGGTTGTACCGAGGTAAAATTCCTGAAAGACAAGTTCATGTGGCCATTATATTTTGAATTATTGATGTCTGAAATGTGGGTTTCATGCAAAATGCCAATATAGCCAATTTTTGCATCATTTTTGTCCATATTAAAAAGCCTACAACTTTTTAAGCAATCATCCGATTTTAATTAACTTTGTGTCATTTTACTTCTCCTGGTAAGAGCTATGAAACCAGATCAAAAGATGATACTTTCTATTGAGTTGCAAAAATGACTTGGGATACCTACTAGCACTGAATGTTGGTGTCACATCCAAACTCTTTTCTGAACCAGTTTAGGTTTCATGGAGGTCACTAACCAAGTGATCCCGTTTAGAATTGTACTGTGGAATACTTCTCACAGTCCTATGGCAGATACAGATTTTGTGCATATATATTATGTACAATACAACCTCTCTCAATCGATCGACCATGGGACCGACTTTAAGTGGTTCATTTAGGAAGGTGGTCGGTTTAAGGAGTTAAAATATCCTTACAATGGTATTGTTGGGACACAAATAAAGCGATCGATATAGAGGAGTGATCGATCTGTGGAGGTTGTCGGTTAGAGACGTTTCACTGTGTGTGTGTGTGTGTATATATATAGATTAGTTAGACGAATCTTACCTGGGTATAGATGATGGATAACTATTGTTTTCCCGAGGTATAAGCCTCGGATAGACGTGGGTGAGGGAGAGAAGGAAGCACTTCCGGTCCAGCAATCTTTACCTACTAATTCAGGATAAAAATGATTCCTAATAAAAATAATAATATTGTAATTGTAATGTTTTCTTGGTACAAGCAAACTGAATAGACATGGTAGGTTGTGGTGGGTGGGCCCTCACCCACGTGAGTGGTGCTATTTCATTACAGTGCTTTGACTTTGTGCCTCCCATGTTCCTGACATAAGCCATAGCTGTTGTGTTATCAGTTAGAATGCGAACATTGTTTTTGGGTACTTTTACTAGGCTCGCTAAACCTAGGTAGATAGCTCTCAATTCTAGAACATTTATATGATCAGAACTTTCGCTGTCTAACCATCTCCCTCCTGTCGTGACATCGTTGCGATGTGCTCCCCAACCTTGTAACGAAGCGTCAGTCGTAACGACCGTGTTGGGTTCTCCCATTCTAATGGGATTGGGAGAGTCATTAATATGTTCCAACCACCAGAGAATATCTGCTAATCCTTCGTCTGAAATGATCATTTTCTTTTCGAAATTACCTTTAGCTCATGCTAAAGCTAGATTTTTGTCTATTTCTAATGACTTTATGTGTGCTCCACCATATAGAATAGCCGGGGATACGATATCATTATGCCGATAAGGACGGCGACCTGTCTTATCTTTGGCCTATATATGTCTATCAACTGGTTGGCTGTATCCCGAAACTTATCTAGTTTCTGTTGTGTAAGCGAAACCGTCATTGTTTTGCTATTTAAGATGAAACCTAAGCATTTTAATTCTGTTGTCAGGAGAAATACCGACTTATTTTTATATATGTAAAAGCCTAACTTTGTTAAAAGATGGCATAATTCAGTGACTGCTTTTTGGCACTGATCGAATGTCTCTCCCATAATAAAAGAGTCATCAATATATAGAAACATAGTGTGTCCTTGCCTCGCCATTCTTGAAAAGATTGGTTTTTAGCAATTTGGTAAACAGACGGGGTGTACAAGCCAACCTGTTGGGTAAACACGTAAATTCGAAAAGTGTTTCATGCCAAATGATTGTCAAGAATTTTCTGTCTTTCTTACAGATTGGTACCGTATAATAGGCATCCCTTAAGTCGACAGTGGCTAGCCATGCATCAGGTGTAATCAAATCTCAGGCTTTTCCAGCGAGAACATTTTGAAATGCTGATATGCTACTATCTCATTTAACTTGGTTAAGTCTAAAATCATTCTTATTTCGCCATTTGGTTTTGGTCTAGAAAATACATTTGAGATGAATTCACCTTTCGTATGTAGTACCTGCTCTATAATGCCTTTTGCTTCAAAAAGATTCACTTGAATATTTATTTGTTCTTTGTCTTCTGAATTAAAGTTATATGGAAAAGGGATTCTCTTTTGTTTAGGCACTTCAGTAAATGGAATTTTTACTCCTTTTACTATGTCCAGAATTTCATTATCTGTTGTGATGCGCGAAAAGGAAGAAGGCAAGGCGGAAGTGGAAGAAGAGGCGTTTATTGGGACGCCTCCGGCAGAAACATAACAAAATACAGTGAGAAAAATAAACATAACAAAATACAGTGAGCAGCTCACGAGGAGCAGGAGAGCAATAGAAAATAACTATGTATAAGGCCCAGGGGCAAAGTCAGAGTTCGATCTCTTATGAGTTCATGTGAGGGGGGGGCGCCGAGGAGCCCTCCACCAGCTGAAAGAAAGAGGAGGTTTTAAAAGAGAGTTGGGTGAGTGGGTGGAAGAGAAAGGCAGAGCGTCGAGGAGGCTTGGAAGGCGAGTGACTGAGGGAGGCCGGCGGGCGGCCTTATAAGGGAAAGCAGGAGGGCGATGGCAGGGGAGGTGTGAAAGCAGCGAGGCCGGGGGAGGGCGAGGGAGAAAGCTGAGAGGCGGACGTCGAGGGAGGCGCGAATGCTGTGCGACAGCCCGGGGGGGGGGGGGGGGGACGGTCTCTTCCTCTCCACGCATCAAGTGCAATGCTCGCATTACGACCGATGCGCGAAAAGGAAGGCAAGGCGGAAGTGGAAGAAGAGGCGTTTATTGGGACGCCTCCGGCAGAAACATAACAAAATACAGTGAGAAAAATATACATAACAAAATACAGTGAGCAGCTCATGAGGAGCAGGAGAGCAATAGAAAATAACTATGTATAAGGCCCAGGGGCAAAGTCAGAGTTCGATCTCTTATGAGTTCATGTGAGGGGGGGGGGCGCCGAGGAGCCCTCCACCAAGGCGGAGGAGAGGGCTCGAGGCGCGCCCGAGGGGGCGAGGCGTGGCACGTATGAATGCACCGCCTCAGAGGTCCAGGTGCCCTGGGCCATGATCTCCGCGAGGGGCACCCCGGCGCGCTGGCAGGTTTGCGCGGCGCCTCGGCGGAGGCTGTGGAGAGTGTAGGTATCGGGGGCCGGCACCCCCTGGGCCTGCAGGGCGCCCCTCAGGAGTGCGGTGAGGGAGCGCGGGTCGAGGGGCCGGCCGGAGGGCATGATGAAGGCCGGCGCGTCGGGAGGTGCCGGGGACTGGGCGAGGGCACTGTGCCAGGCCGAGACGGGGCAGAGGGTCGAGCCCGGGGTGGCAGGCACGAAGAGGGCGACCGCGCCCGAGGGGCCGGAGATGGTCTTGGAGCTCCTAATGAGAAGCCGGAGGCCCCCGGGCGTGGGGCGGACGTCAGAACGGGTGAGGGTATGGGGGCCGCCCCAACCCTCGGGGCTGGAAGGTTCGACTGCCGGAGCATCCCGAAGTACCCGAGGAGGAGGGCGGCCCGAGGCACGAGGGAAGCAGGGCCCGCTCGCGTGAGGTGGGTGATGGCGAGAGCAAGGTGATGGTGCGTCAGGGGAGGGGCCTGGCACGGGACGTGCGTGGAGGTGCGTTCCCCCCCCCCCCCCCTGACACACGTCCTTGGCGAGGCGAGCGTCGAAGCCCGAGGTGAGGCTCCCCGCCCCCTCCACCCGGGGCAAGGGCGCGGCCGAAGAGGAAGGCGGTGAAGGCGGCGACGTCGAAGGCTGACGGCGCGAGGGGGTCCACGCCTCGGGCGACTGCGTAGGCCACGAAGTCCTCGGCTTGGCGGCGGCGGTTTCTCCAAGTCGCCGGGGCGAGCGCTGCGAGCCGGTGGCGGGCGACGTCGGCGACCTCGGCAGAGGGGAAACCTAGAGGCCGGGGC
>CM059192.1:63264784-63552528 GCA_030323885.1 Branchipolynoe longqiensis | reverse complement strand
GACTCTCAATCAATCAATAGTTCCATCCTCTAGTCGAGGGTTGGATGCAATGGTTCTCCACTTGTCCCGATGTTGTGCTGTTCTGATAGACTGTGAATAATTCAAGCCTGTCCACTGTGAAATATTTGTAAACCATGATGTTCTTGGTCTCCCTCTCCCTCTGCTGCCATTCACCTTCCCTTCCAACAATGTACGGTATATTGAACTCTGACGAATGATGTGGCCAAAATAAATAAGTTTCTTTGTCTGTATAGTGGCAAACAAGCTTTTCTTATTTTTAATTTTTCTGAGAACTTCTTTGTTGGTGATCTTCTTTGTCCATGATATTTTCATCATCCTTCGATAAGTCCACATCTCAAATGCTGCTAAACGTTTGTACATTTTCTTAGAGATTGTCCATGTCTCTGCCCCATACATTAGAGTAGACCACACATAACACTGAAGAATACGCTTCCTTGTTTGTATTAATATCTTACTTGATGTTAACACTCTATACATTTTGGAGAATGTTGTTCGGGCTATTGTTATCCTTCTTTTAATTTCTTCCTCACATCTCCCATCATTTGTAATCTTTTGTCCGAGATATATGAATTCGGATACTTGTTCTATGTTTGTGCCATCTATGGTTATATTGACATTTGGTTTATCTGTCTTTTTACTTATAACCATTGTTTTGGTCTTCCTGGCATTCATCTTCATGTTGAATAGTATTCCAGCTTTATTGATTCTATTCACTATATCTTGTAGGTTTTTCTCACTGTCTGCTAGTATTACACTGTCATCGGCATATCTAAGATTGTTGACGTTCATGCCACCTATTGTCACTCCCTTGCAATCTTCAATGTGTCTGAAAATCATCTCTGTGTACAGGTTAAATAGACATGGTGACAATACACACCCCTGTCGAACTCCTCGTTTAATCATAACTTCATCCGATAGGCCCTGCTCCATTTTTATAAATGCACGTTGTGTCCAGTATAAGTTCACAATTAGTTTAATGTCTTTGCCATTGACACCAATATCTTGTAAACATTTGATTAACATTTCATGATTGACTCGGTCGAAGGCCTTCTCATAGTCAATAAAGCAGGCATAAACATCCTGGTTCACTTCACAATAACGTTCACAAATCATTCTCATATTGAAAATCCCTTCACGTGTACCTCTTCCAGATATAAACCCACTTTGTACGTTACTGATTTGTTCTTCAATTTTCTGTCTGTTTCTCAGTAAAATTATTTTCAGGATCATCTTCAACATATGACTCATCAGGCTTAGTGTTCTGTACTCAGTACACAATGTTGGTTTTAGCTTCTTTGGGAGTCGTACAAATATGGATTCATTCATATTCAATGGTATAAATCCAGTCTCATAGATGTCAGTTACTAGCTTATGAATGATTTGAATCCCCACTTCATCTAGTCCTTTTATCATTTCTGATGTTATCTGGTCACTTCCAGGAGCCTTACCTGCCTTTAGATCATTGATAGCCTTCTCAACCTCTGATATTAATATAATATTCCCATCTTCTTTCTCAATTGTGGGTGGGTTCCCTCTGTCATCATTGTATAGTTCGTTTACATATTCTTCCCATCTGGACTTTATTTCATCTTCTTCAAAGAGCATTTTGCCGTCTTTGTTCTTGATACATTTACTGCTTCTCTGTCTGTATCCTTGACCTGTTATCTCTTTCACTTTCTTGTGCATCTCTCTTGAACGATGTTGAGACTCAAGTTGTTCCACTACTTCACACTTCTTATTCCACCATTCATCTTTAGCTTTTTTGCATTCATCTTCTATTTCATTCTTCAGGTGTTTGTATTTAGGTGGATCAGTGGTTTTCACTTTCTTCCTTTCTGCCATCTTTTCTAGTATGGTTTGCGTCATCCATGATTGCTTTGTCTCTCGTTTTTTATTTGGTAACACCTCCTCTGCTGACTTGACCATGCTTTCTCTGAGAGCTTCCCATTCCATTTCAATGTTGTTATACTCTCTCTGAGGAGTTTCTTCATTCATCAGTACACTGAATTTGTTATGAACAGAGACATTATACTTAGTTCTGTATTTTGCACCGGTGTTTTTTTTTTTTCTTCTGACATGCGTTTATATGTTCATATCCATTTGAATGTTGTTGTTAATTTTGTTCTGCTGTTTCAATTTCACTACCATACTGATTACTACTGGATTATGATCCGAACATATGTCAGCACCTGGATATGTCCTTGCCTGTTTGATACAATTTCGATATCGTTGGTTGACAAGAATGTAATCGATCTGGTTCCGACATACATCACCAGGGCTCTTCCATGTATATAGTCTTCTCTTTGGATGTTCAAATAAGGTGTTAGCAATTACTAGTTTTGATGTCAAACAGAAATTTATCAAGTATTCACCACGATCATTTCTCTCACCTAAGCCAAATCTTCCTGTTACTGGATATTCATGTTGTTCTCCAACTTTCGCATTCCAATCGCCCATAACAATTGTTATTTCTCCAGACTTGGTGTATTCCATTACCTTTTTGATGCTGTCATAGAACTCGTTGACTTCTTCATCATCGTGATCTGAGGTTGGTGCATAAACTTGCAGAATGTTTATATTGAACGGTTTTCCCCTCAGCTTCATCATAATAATTCTGTCAGATACTGGCCAGAATCCAATCATTGTGGCGGCAATGGACTTCTTCATCATAATTCCAACGCCATACTGATGTTTTTCATCTCCAGAATATATCATATCTACCTCACTATCACCTATCCTCCCGTCACCCGTCCATCTCGTCTCAGCTATACCTAGGATGTCAAGGTTTAGCGCTGTCATTTCCACTTTCAGGTTGTCATATCGGCCTGGTTTGTACAATGTTCGTACATTCCATGTACCAATCTTTAGCACCTTTCCTCCAGTTTTCAGTTGCCTGACATCAGATGCATACCTTCCTATTTTAGGCTTTGGGTTTACATTGTCATTACTAGGTTTCTTAATAGTTGAAGGAAAGGTGCCTCCACTGTAGCTATTAGAAGGCTTCCCCGCAGAGGGACCAGAGTTGTCTCCATCTCTAAATTTGTTTCCATTAATTACCATTGCTTACTATGGGTAAATACTTGGTAGGTTCCCCTTCCTTTCCAAGGTGACTGGCCACTTACTCATCTTTGTCAGAGTGTGCCCTGATGAGCCACATCATCTTGCTGTTACACCTTCAAAGCTATTGATCTTCTAACTCATCTGCTGCTCCAGTCTTCATGCACTTGAAGGGGTGACATCCCCTGACCACACCAACAAAGTTGATGTGCACCGCACTTAGTTTAGGCCGACAATTGAGTCGGTATGGCCGCTGGTGTGCACTACCAACTTCTGGTCTTCCCATAAATGGGACTAGCCGCACGGCAGCGGGGGTTTTAAATCAGAGTTTACCTTCTCCTAGATGAGCAGTCAGCCAAGATTGACGAGCCCCACCTGCCCGAAGCATCTGGTTTTGAGGCGCCAGAGATCCGCCTTTGCCCCTTCTCCCGTCAGTAGAAACAGTTTCGCCTCGTGAAGGCCGGGAGTTGGACTTGGTTATCAGAGGCTGTTTGATACGCATGCCATGAGAAAGTACTTTATAGGTAGTGAGAGCTTATCCTCACTATCACTTCCGGCAATAATAACCTTGAAACCCCCCCCCCCCCCATCTAATCTATCGATATTCCCCCACACACCCGTCCAATCTATCGATATTCCCCCACACACCCCTCTAATCTATCTATATTCCCCCACACGCCCCTCTAATCTATCTATATTCCCCCACACGCCCCTCTAATCTATCTATATTCCCCCACACGGCCCTCTAATCTATCTATATTGTATGTAAAATAGTCTTTTGTGTGTTATTACACATTTGCAGAGCTTCTTTGTTATTCACTGTGGACCTATATTCTGGTGATTTGATATGGTACTAGTGTTATTCAGTCGAATAGAAGGCGTCCCTGTATCAGAGTAATAATGTGGCAGGCAATGCACGTTGCAGTTTTTGCCCGATATGGGGTTTGTAGTTTGAGAGCAGTTTGGGTAGATCGAGAATTAGGTTCCCAGTCGAGTCAAACCAACGACTTATAAAATTGATACTTGTCATTTCCGAGCCTAGCTTTTGGCATTAATAGGATAGGGCAAGGACTGGTTAGCCCAGTGTTAAGATAATGTAACTGAGTTGGATATCGGGTCATGGTGCTGCACGCGAGGCCCACGCTCTGCCGATTCGACCACCGCGCCCGGTGCCTGTGGTACATTTACATGTGTGAATAGTAGCAGCCCCCGGTAAACCTGTCTGTCTTATATTCAGAACTGAAGGCTCTCATCCTCAACAACAACAGCATCTCACAGACACTTCCGGTCCAGCGTCTAGCATCCATCACAACGCTGAGTAAGCATTTTACCCGCTGGTTTACATAGTAGAATCTTTATTTAATTTGTTATTGATGTTTTTTTGTTTTTTTTAGTGATGAATTTATTTACCCTGCTAAGTTCTTTTATCACTATAACAATACTGTAGTGTCGGCGATACATTAATTGCATTAAACAGGAGTAAAATAAATGATATGTATTTGTGTATTATATATATTTAGCATCGAAATGTTATGCCATATATATATATATGTGTGGTATAAAGCATTTATACAAATATTATTCAGGATGGAACCCTCCCTCTGTGGCATATCGGGTGGGGGGATTCGAACCCGCTACCCCCACACGCTGCTGGGCCGGCGGGGCAGTTCGGCGAGGGGACTGAGGCAAGTCTAGCCTCCCTGTGTCTTGCGCCTCCAGTGCTCGCTAGGAGGACTGAGGCAAGTCTATTTCGGGTAACACCTCAGGCGCATGCGCGGACCCTCCAGCTCCAACGGCTTTCCTGTATACTCGGCCCATTTGAACCCGAGTTCTAGCTTGAGGCTGACGTACCTACATGCGTACCTACCTACATATCGGGCGAGATGCCGGTCGATATATGTGCGGCATGTGGGGAGGAGCACGAGCCCCCCCCGGGGCAGTAAGTGCAAGCGGACAAGGACTAGCAAGCGGTCGGTAAAGGCGGAGCTGCCTTCATCGGGCGAGGAGGATGCCGCGGAGGCGGGTGAGAAGTTGGTGGCGCCGGTTTCTTCGACGCGGCGCGCCGGTGAGGGTTCACGCCTCGTGGTGGAAGACTACGAGGAGGATGACGAGGAGAGGGAGCTGAGGCGGCTGGTGGCGGCGAGGGCGCGAGAGCGCCGTAAGAAGGAGCTGCGTGCGGTCTTGGACGCCGGATCGCCGGAGGAGGAGGCAGTGACGGTGGTGCCGACGACGAAGAAGAAGCTGTCCGGGAAGAAGAAAAAGGCAGAGGCGGCCGGGGACCCGGACGATTCCCCTACAGACAGCAGCTCGGAGGACGGCTCAGGGTCAGACAGTGACTCTGGCAGAAGGCGAAGGAGGAGGCGTAAGCGCAGTAAGTTCGCTTTAAACAAATACACGATGAACGAGAAGCGTTTAAAAAAACTTTCGGTGATGGAGCTCGTCTACACGGCCCTGGTCTGGGGCATGAAACGAGGGAGGCGAGTCGGGTTTGAATATGAAGATCTGGAGCGATATATCGGGCATGTGGCTTATATGTGCATGCATGCCTCTACAGCAACCTATACAGATCAGGCCTATCGTGGTTATGATAAGGCAATCAGGGACAAGGTAAAGGATGTTGGCCTGAAGGCGTTCACCATGGGCGATCATGAACTATCGTTGCTGTACTTCAATTTGGAAAATACGCGGAGCAACAAAGAGGCACGCCGACCATCCAGGCCTACACAGGCGAGTAAAAGCTATGACAATTCCCGGAAGATCTGCTATGCGTACAACTACAACAAGGATGGGTGCTGTGTGCGCCGATGCGAGTATGAACATAAGTGCCTGAGCTGCAAATCAGGCTCCCACCCGATAAATGATTGCAAAAATAAAAAGAATTGACTTGTGTGCACGCCTGTTGAAAGTGGTGCGTCGGGGACCGTTGACCTAGTTGACTTTGAATTTCGCGCGGATATGAGCGGCTTCCAAGATGGCGCCCAAGATGTGGCGCGCGATTCACCTGGCTCCAAAAATGTCCCGCAGATGGTTGATGATGGCTGTGCCAATAATTTAGGCACCGCCTTGCTTAATGAGCCTGTACTAATTTGTGTTGCAGACTATGTTACCGTCGATTGTGCAAAAAATAATATTTATGTTGTTAACAGCGGGGACTCGGACAGTGCGTACACGGACATTGAATACCCGGGCATGGGCAACGGTAATACCGACTGGTTGCGGGTGGTCGGGCCAGATAATTTAAGTGTACCTAATGATGACCTACACTGTTCCTTGTGGGTCAAAGACCAAGATGGTGATAGTTCAGTTAATAAATGTATCAGTGTCTTTGCTAGATGTTTGCAAGGCGCTTGTGACTGTAGGCATGATATTGGGGGTGCCTGCACGCAGTTAAAGCCGTGTCGTATCTATGCCAAGGCGATGTGCCGAGGTGACACGGACCCTGACTGGGAGTATATCCTCAGGGGTTCATGTTTTGGGTACCGGGTAATCGACCCGGATTGTGTTAGTTGTTACTTTCAGGGTAACTACTCATCTATAACTAAGAGTACCACGGGTAAGTTGATGAGCGATAGGCTGCAGAGGGAGATCGCTGCGAGTCTGGTGTGCATAGTCGATGAGCCATGTTTATGTGTCCACCCGATGGGGGCCGTGCCAAAGGGGCACGATGACTTCAGAGCGATTGTTGATTGCTCCAGCCCAACTGGGTTCTGTGTGAACGAACACACCAGGTCCTGCAGGACAAACTTCAGCTATAATTCTGTAGAGACCGTCACACAGTTACTGCAGCAGGGGGACTATATGTCCACGATAGATATATCTAACGCCTATAGGGCTGTAAATATCCACCCTGCCAGCAGGGAGCGTCAGGGCTTGAGCTGGGATTTTGGCCAGGGCCGGGTACATCTAAGGAATAATCGCCTGTGCATGGGGCTCAGCAGTAGCCCTTACGTCTTCTCCAAGATCAGTGATTTTGTTGTCCGCTGCATGGTCCGGGAAGGCTTTGAAGAATGTGTAAATTACCTAGATGACTTTTGTGTCGTGAGCCGCACGATTGAGGGCTGTACTGACGCACAGCGGGCACTGGTAGCGATCTTGAGAAGGCTGGGATTTTATGTGAGTTTCCGCAAATTAACGCCCCCTGCCCAAATAACCAGATTCCTGGGTATAGATATAGATTCGTTAGCTATGGAGCTGCATCTCCCAGATGATAAGTTAGCTAAGCTGGTAGCCCAACTCAACATGTTCTTGAGGAAAAGGAAGGCGACGAGGCTAGAGCTGGAATGCCTGGGGGGCGTCCTTGCCCACTGCTGTAAAGTTGTGCATGGTGGGAGGACCTTCTCTAGGAGGGTATACGACTTGATAGCCTCTGCCAAGAAAGCCACCCATAAGGTGAGACTAAATGATGACTTCAGGCTGGACCTAAAGTGGTGGTTAGAATTTGCTTCTAAGTTCAATGGGAAAGCGAGTATCATCCCCTCGGCAGAACCAGTAATGTCGGTGTACAGCGACTCATCCAAATTTGGGTTTGGTGCTTTACATGGGGAGGACTGGGTGGCGGGCGCTTTCGACTTCAAGGCATCCAAAGAGCTACAAAAATGGTTGGGGCATCACTTCGTCTATGCCAATGATGAGGGGTGCAGGTCCGATAACATAAATTTCTGGAAATGTGGCCCGTGTTGGTGGATGTTAGGCGCTGGGGAGAGGCCTGGAAGAATCGGACGGTAGTGTTCGTCACTGACAATACGCAGGTGATGGCCGCCTTGAACTCAGGCCGAAGTAAGAACAAAATAACGATGACATGGTTGCGCCTGATATTTTGGGCTTCAATAACATTTAATTTTGACGTACAATCGGTCTATGTGAACACTAAATCAAATGTGATTTGTGACAGCCTAAGTCGGCTGGATAAGTTCCAGAGCATCGCACGCATTAGGGATGCTGATCAGATTGATGCTATGTGTTGTCACCACCTATTCAGCTGTTAATCTCGCTTCAGGTTGGCAGAAACTCCTGGAAGAGCGCCATAACTATGTTAGGAACCACTACGCAAGCTCGACTGTAGCGGTTCGGACTGTGCAGGTTAAATCTTATATCACCTTCTGTGAAGTATTCGAGGGCCAGCTATGCCCATACCCATGCTATTCAGACCAGGTGTGCCTATATATGTCATATCTAGCGCGGCGGTTGTGCTACTCGTCCATAAAGAACTATCTCAGCGGCCTAAACAACCATTTGAAGGACTTAGGTTGTCCTCCTATAAACTACGGTGACCACCTTATAAAAAAGTGTCTGGCGGGCATCCGCAGGCTGAAAGGTGATGCGGTAAAGCAAGCAGCTCCTATCTTACCCTACGAGTTAATTAAGTTGTTTGCAGTGTTGTTCCCGTCCAGGGGCCACATGGCCGTTAGGGCAGCCATGCTGCTCTCGTTCAGAGCCCTGCTTCGCAAAGCGCATGTGACAAATTCAGATGCAGCCCTACTCCGCGAGGACCTGGAGTTCTATCCATGGGGGATGCTGGTCTGTGTGAGAAAGTCGAAGGCCAATCAGTTCAGAGAACGGGTGCATAGAATCCCCGTGGCAAAAGTTGCGAATAAAGAATTATGCGCGGTGTTCTGGGTCAAAAGGCATATGGAGCAGTGCCCCGCCCCCCTGGATGCTCGGGTCTTTAGGATACCTAGAGCGGGACACTCGGTCCCACTGACATATGCATACTATGCAGCGGTACTGAAGGTGGCATGTACCGCAGCCGGACTACCATCGGCTGACTTCTCGTCTCACAGCCTCAGGCGGGGTGGGGCGACCTTCCTCAGGCTATCAGGGGCGTCGGAGGAGGAGATCAAGGAGAGAGGCGACTGGCGATCGGACTGTGTCCGCCAATACTTAAAAGCCTCACTCATGGAGCGTCTGACGCTCGACATGCGGGTGGCCGTGATGCTGGGATTACTAAACTGAACTCTACCTGTCTGGTTGGGGTGGTTGGGTCTTTTGTGGCCAGCCAGAGTACCTACTCAATCCATTTATGTATCCTGTTATGTGTATGACTAATAATGTGTGGTATAAAGCATTTATACGAATATTATTCAGGATGGAACCCTCCCTCTGTGGCATATCGGGTGGGGGGATTCGAACCCGCTACCCCCACACGCTGCTGGGCCGGCGGGGCAGTTCGGCGAGGGGACTGAGGCAAGTCTAGCCTCCATGTGTCTTGCACCTCCAGTGCCCGCTAGGAGGACTGAGGCAAGTCTATTTCGGGTAACACCTCAGGCGCATGCGCGGACCCTCCAGCTCCAACGGCTTTCCTGTATACTCGGCCCATTTGAACCCGAGTTCTAGCTTTAGGTTCTATTTTGATTACTGATTTTGAGCTTGTTTGATTTCTTTGATCTTGATATCTTATTGAGCTTGATTGTTTGATTTCTTTGTGTTTGACTTTGATTCTTGAGCTTGATTTGAATTTGATTACTGATGATTATTGATGACTGACGTTATTATGTAGATGTTTGATTAAACGTTGATGATGAATAAACGGTTAGTCTTTTGTGGCCAGCCAGAATAACTACTCGATCCATCTTATGTATACTGTTCATGTGTATGACTAATAATTATATATATATATATATATTATATATATATATATAATATATATATATATATATATATTAATGCCAGATGTAGTTGTTGCAGTTGGGTTCACGTTGTTAGTGCAGCTAATTCCATGTTTTGGTGGTGTGTCTAATTCCATTTTGTGATGGTGTGTCTAATTCCATGTTTTGGTGGTGTGTCTAATTCCATTTTGTGATGGTGTGTCTAATTCCATGTTTTGGTGGTGTGTCTAATTCCATTTTGTGATGGTGTGTCTAATTCCATGTTTTGGTGGTGTGTCTAATTCCATTTTGTGATGGTGTGTCTAATTCCATGTTTTGGTGGTGTGTCTAATTCCATTTTGTGATGGTGTGTCTAATTCCATGTTTTGGTGGTGTGTCTAATTCCATTTTGTGATGGTGTGTCTAATTCCATGTTTTGGTGGTGTGTCTAATTCCATTTTGTGATGGTGTGTCTAATTCCATGTTTTGGTGGTGTGTCTAATTCGAGACTTCTTTTTTGTTTGATGAATTTATTTACCCTGCTCATAACAGATAAGTGTGTTAACACTTGTTTTCACTGCTGGGCAGCACTATTCCAATTTGCTTCAAATCTTTTGAATTTAGTTTTTAGTAATAATATTTGAGTAATAATAGGTTTTCTTGCTTCTTGTTTATGGCTTGTAACTGTAAATTGCAGACAGTCCAAAATCCAGTTTTTACTATGCTTTGTGTTATTCCATTTGAACATCATGTGTTTTTCTAGGTTAGATTAATTTATTAAAGCAGTTTCTTAATTGCTGCTATGTTTTCTGCATTTCGTGTTGCAGCTGGCAGTTTATTCCAAATATTGGCACTCATGTTAAGACCCTGTAACACTACAACGTAACGTCAGCATAGGGAGAACGTGAAAACCGTCGAACTTCTAGGCCTAGTATGCACATTTGGGCACAAGTTGAACGTGGATGCAGCGTAGTTGATGAGAGCGTAACGTCGGTAAAGCGTAGTGATAGCGTCATTCAATGAGAGAGGACAACATCATTACATTCACGGAACGTTATGTACGTTATTCCATCGCCAGAACTACATTACGTGACGTTACATACGTCATGACACAGTGGAGAAACGCTGAACGGATGTTGGACGTACGTTCGGGGTACATTCTCCTGACGTTCCCATTACACCGCATGGACGTTTCCACCAGCTTTAATGTGGGTCAACGTAGTGAGCAGCGTTTGACTAATGTCCATTTAACATCATTGACGTTCACCGAAAGTGTACAGAACGTATGGCGAACGTAAACCCTTACGTTCAAGTTACGTTGAAAGTTTTGAACAGGTTCAAAACCTTGACGCGCGCCGACGTAACGTGACATAGCTCGATGTCAGTCTAACGTCATTCTGACGACATCATAACGTAACCCAACGTACATCAACGTAATGACGAAACGTGACCATGTCAGGCTCACGTTGGCTCGTTACATCATAGTGTGACAGGGGTATAAGCTACACTGCAATCAGATGCCCTGAATTTAGAATTGTACCATTGCTAGTAACAGACCATTGTTGACTTTAGTTTTAAGCAGTAATCGCATCGAGCAGATAGACGTGCGTGCACTGAGTGGCCTCACCAAACTGCAGCTCTCCCACAACCTCATCCACACCTTCCCTAACATCAAGGTACGTACACGGATGTCATTCTTTCCCCGCGAATTCGCAGATTTCCGGATTTTTAATAATGAAATTGGTCATTCTTATAATTCGTGCAGATCCAGTGAAAATATATTTGGTGTCATATCAGGGGTATGGGTTTGACTCGCGTGCATAAAGAATGGAAAAAATGTATATTTTCCAGCTGAAAATACTACATTTAAGGCCCTTAAAATGGTTACATTATATGAGTTTTAAGGGGTGCCGCCTAGGGGGCAGCCCCCGAACCCCCGTTTCATTGTTGTTGTTGATGACCGATCACATCCTTGTGGGTAGCTGTGTTCAGCTTGATTCTGATTAAAGTCAAAGTCAGTTATTTTGTGGATAATAGTTGTATCACATCCTTGTGGGTAGCTGTGTTCAGCTTGATTCTGATTAAAGTCAAAGTCAGTTATTTGGTAGATAATAGTTGTATCACATCCTTCTGGGTAGCTGTGTTCAGCTTGATTCCGATTAAAGTCAAAGTCAGTTATTTTGTGGATAATAGTTGTATTCTTATGAACAGTCTTTTCTCAGCCCCAAAACACTGGTTTTCCAGTTGTGAACAGTTACAACCATTTATACAAGTATATGACAGCATGTGACAAGAATAGCATGGTATAACTAACATCAGGGTGCAATGAGCATTGGTCGACCTAGATAAAGGATTCACCCGGTACTTGTGTAGTACACAGGTGAAGGACAACATAGTGTAAATACGGGCGAATATAGCTTTAGTATGGGACTAGAAACTGTGGTTCCAGGATCAAATGGCTACATATATTGGCACAGAGTTGGTGAAATGGGAGAATGCAAAAAGACAAGATGGCGGCCACAGAACGCCGTCGATTTCACTTTTAATTCTTATTAAACCAGATGTTTTATTATATTTTTCAACTCAAAGGTAGCGGGGAAATATGAAGACATATACAAAGAATAAATGTTGCTTCTTAGATTGTGAAATTAGGCTCTCATAAAGACTCATTTCATTAGCCCGATTTTTCGACCGTTTTTATATAAGGCTGGTCTTCACCCGTGTACTGCGAGTACCGGGTGAATCCTTTATCTATGGTCGACCCAATGATTCTCCAATGACATAAAACCCAAACATAAAAGCAACCACTGATTGCAGAGAGATAAATGGATTTGGCAGGATGGGCGATAATGCAGTCACAACAAGGACAGTTGAACTCGAACACTCTCCAAGGATAGTCTGTACTGACTGATCAGTGGAATGGAGCTAGGATAGTGTTTGGAGAGTAGTGTATGAAACCTGTGCCACGTTCAACGAGGCGCTGCGGAGAAATTCCAAATGCCTTGCTACACTCTGAACGGCGTTGGAGCATTTGTGTTCCTCAAAAATGGCGGCCCTCATTTGCAATTGAAAGAACAGCTCTGATTGGCTGATACAATTTTGGAAGCGTTTTCGCCTCCTACTAAAAAAAACTTGACGTCTCGGAGTCAACTGCGAAGTGCACTTTGAAAGCAAATAGGCAAAAAAGACATCGAGGAGCCGTCTCAGAGTCAATTCTGAGGCGTACCCTGAACATGGCCCCGACTTCAGTTTTCTGCAGGAGAATATCTGCAAGGTTCCTTCTTACGAAACTGTTTCATTAAAAAAAATCTTTTTATCTCCAGTTCAATGCGGAGTTGAAGAACTTGCTGTTGAATGACAATCTCATCAAGTCTGTTGCTGCCACATGCGTGGAGACGAGCAGGTAATAGGAAAGCGTTATTTCAACTTATGTGGTGTGATAAAACGATCTAATTTTCAAAAGCAAAATATTTATCTAGATTTAAACCTACATATACAACTTAGATACTCATGCATTTATTTAGTATTTGTTGCTACACAGAAGGGCATTCTAAGACAATTTAATAGAACCTGTTACCACTCAAGTCTATTGAGTCAGTTTTGACAAGCATGCTAAAATTAATTTGGCATGTTTACATTTCAAATATCTCCTAAGTTAGTCATTTTAAAGCAAAGTTCCTTCAAACTAAAGTATGATAGATTATAACGATCAACCTAATATATTTATCTCAGAAAATGACGGAAGCTCAAAACCATCAGACTATGCTTTACGTAGGCTAACAGTTTGTGTGTACCAGTTTATTGACCCACATCCAGACAGCTTGAAGCAAACATGCGCATGCATACAGAGTGGTATATGGTTAAAGAACGGATTCATCAAGTCTCTCACGGCCATATTTATATTGTAAAAGGGTTCGCACAATCTTGAAAAGTCCTAGAATTTGAGGACTTGTCTAGAAAATGGCTCTGGAGAGCCTAGAAAATCAACCAAGAAACCCCCCCCCTCCCCAACACAATTAATGTATATATATATATACATATACATACATATATATATATATACACACATATATATATATGTGTATATATATATATATATATCTATAATTTTGGGGGGAGTTCTTGGTTGATTTTCTAGGCTCTCCAGAGGCATTTTCTAGACAAGTCCTCAAATTCTAGGACTTTTCAAGATTGTGCGAACCCTTTATATATATATATATTTATATATATCTATAATAAACTGTGATTAGTCATATTTGATCATGATAATTGTGACTAAATAAAGTTGTGTTGGTCATGTCACTGCCCCTTAAAGATCAGTACCTTGTATACCTGCCCACTACTGCCCCGTCCTCATATGAACGATGTTGCCAGGACGTAAAATCCCAGCAAACAAACAATCCTGTAACCGCCACCCAGGAAGCAGTTGTGAGCTCATAACATATCTACATTGTCTGCTATTGTGATACATATAATCTTTGTTCTCCCATTTCTTTTTCCTATTTTAGATTAGATTTTCTAGATTTGGGGAAGAACAAGTTAAAGAACTTCAAGTAAGTAAAGCTTGCACAAATCCGCTTCCGGATTATTTTTTTCTTCAGTATCCTATTTTGACGCAAGTATAGTTTAATTAATATTGCATAGTCTGATGGTTTTGAGTTTCTGTCATTTTCTGATATAAATATAGGAGAAAGTGGGGCACCTTGAGCCATGGGGTACAGTGACCCAGGGGTTCTGCAGGCTGTAGATTTGGATATTTACCACTAGGTGGCAACATAAAAGGGTCCCCTGATTGGTCCAAGGAGAACCAAAATATGAGCAGCTATATTCGAAAAGGAATCACCAAACTCACACAGACTAACCTCATTTTACACCCCTAAAGTAAATTTAGAGAGGGGAGTGACTTTTCTTTTGAGTCCCATTCAATAGTACTCAACACATAGCATTTGATGATACTTAAAACTAAACATATCAAGCTAATGACTAGAGCATTTGAGTTCTTTTCTCTGACCTATATTAGAGTGACTCATGTCTTTGTAAAAGTGGTGGGAATGGGGCACCTTGAGCCACTTTTTATGGGGCACCTTAAGCCACTTTTTACGGGGCACCTTGAGCCATGACTCAATGGATGAATCAGACTCTGATATGGACTTTACAGAGGAAGTTGAGACAGATGTGTCATCGCTTCTTAAATTCATTCTATTTGCTGATGACACTACTATCTTTAGGTCACTAAATGACCCAGTTCAACTTGGCAGCGATATAAGCAAAGAACTTATTAAATTGAACATATGGTTTGCAACAAACAAGTTGTCACTTAATGTAGCAAAAATAAATTTTATGCTGTTTAGTAATTATAAAAAACAATCTAATGTTACTGTACGTATAAATGATACTGATATCGAAATGGTTTATGTCAGTAAATTTCTAGGGGTGCTAATAGATCATAAACTTAATTGGAAAGAGCATATTATTATAATTAAATCTAAATTGTCCAAACCTATTGCAATTATGCACAAGGCAAAATATGTACTAAACAAAAATGCATGCTTAATATTGTATTATTCATTATTTCTGCCTTATGTATCGTATTGTGAAGTATGGGGAAATGCATATAAAACAAATATGGAGTGTATTTATTTGCTACAGAAGAAAGCAGTGAGAATTGTTTGCAATGTTGGATATTGAGAGCACACTAATAAGCTCTTCTTTGATCTTCATGTATTAAAATTAATAGACTTGGTTAAGATCAAATCTTGTATGATAATTTACAATGCAAACAAAGGGCTACTGCCAAAAAGTATACAGTCTTTATTCAAAATAAGTTCAGATAGTAGCCATGGTACAAGGCAGAGTAACAACCTAAGACAAGTATTTGCAAGAATAACTTTAAAGTCTCAATGTATATCTATCTATATGTGGTATAAAAATATGGAATTCACTTGACGATAATATAAATGTTCATAAAGCATCTATATGTTTCAACGAATGTATAAAAAGAAAATATTTAGGCTTTACCAGAGGGAAAACACATAGTAGTCTAGTACATAAATATTGAGATGTAATTTACAGTATTGATGGTAATGTGGATATGCTTTTAACTTTGATTTTTCTATTTATTATTTCTATGGTATAAGCAATGTATCTGTGTTATTTTTAAATGGGGAAGGCACCTCAAGTATTGTACTGTAAGTCGGTACACATCCTGATATGACTTAAATGTTGCTAGGATGTAAAACAAACAAACTGACTTCCCCAGTATCTAAGTTGGATATGTAGGTTTAAACCCAGATAATTGTTTTGCTTTTGAAAATATGTTTTTATCGGACTATGCAACTTTAACCTTACTATGGCCCTGCACCAAGTAAAGGTTCTAAGACGGCATTCAATTGACAAATTTAACACCTCCCACTCAATTAAAATCGCATAGTTTGATGACAACAGAGCATTTTCTAGAGCAAACATTTACTTAGATTTGATTCTACCTATGAAACTTGGATAATGGTGCACTTATTAACAATTTATTTCATATAAGACGGTCTACAAGTCTCCTGGAATTTAAAAACTTAATGAAAATACAACAGGCCTGTCAGACCCCTACACAGTTATAGGTAATCTAAAGGCCATCCTTGCCCTGACCCTTGTACATACATATATTTTTTTTTACCTCGTCCTCAACCTCTTGGCTATTTATAGCCCAGTGAGATATAGCACTCGCGCCCGATCAATTTGCGTTCCCAACTCGCCGTGAACGGACATGTGAATGGTGAGCTCCGGTCTTCTAAACTACCTATGCTACTTAGATAACCAAAGGATATGGATAGTTGAATATTACTAAAAGCCCAACATTGTTGGCAACCTTTTTTAAAGGTTTAGTTAGGGGAGCTGCATTTAGCAAGCTCTGGAAGTTATTCAAAATTTGTGTTGGTGGACACCGGTGGAGCGGGAGCGGCCGGTGGTGTTGTCGGTGGGATTACTTGTCTGCCCGGTTATGCCTAACCCACAGGTCCGAGTCGCCCGTTATACGACAACAGAATGTGCGCCTCGCTAGTGCCAGTCCTCAAGGGCATTCACATATAGATTTGGCTTTAGATAGGTTATTCAAAATTACAAGAAATTATTCTTGTCTCAGGTCAGCGACCGAAAAAATTGGGGATAGGCACCCCGATACAGGTATGCACAGAGGATACTTACACTCTGTACCAATATACACAATTTTCGTTTAAATTAATGAAGGGTATATTGGGTAGGTGAAATATTTTAGTCTGTCGACGGTGTCTCATTATTATATTAAAATTGTTGCAGAGTGATTTTACTCATGTGCAACGTGGCCTTGGCTAAATATACTTTTGTATATTTGCAGATGGCGGCCAGACAGACCCAGCGCAGACCGGGCATATTTTCGGCTGGTGACCATGAGGGCAATCAAGGTCAACAAGATGACATAATACTCAGTCCAGACCCTCAGGGGTGGCAGAGCAAGACGCCCAGCCACTTCAGCTTGACAAGGCTATGGAGTCGAGGTTGGATGAACTAATACAATGGAAAGTTCAACAACAGCTGGACTTGGCGAGTAAGACTGGGTCAAAGCGTGACCTGGCTACTGGATTATCGGACAGTGACTCTGATGAAGTCTCCGTGTGCGCACAGCACTCAGTGACTAGGTGTGTGCCGGAAAGAGGGGGGAAAAACCGCCGAAAACCTAAGTCAAACCTTTCTACGTCGTCTGATCCTGAATTGTCTGAAGGGGACAAATACGGTCGTCCAAAAGTGAAGCCTAAGTCTAAGAAGAAGAAAAATAAACATAAGAAATCGAAGAAGAGTAAACATTCCTCATCTTCAGACAGTTCTGAATCATAGTTCCCTTCCTCTGACTCTGACAAGGAAGAGGATGGGGTCATGGAAAGACAACTGGCTAAAGTGGGCAAGAAGAAAAGGTGTGAGCCGGCGGACTCAGTAAGGGTGCGCTCCCTCCTTAGAACTGCGCTGGATGCTGGCTTTGATACATTTAAGCCAGCTGAAGTGATTTCCAAAGCAGCTGAGAAGTCATCATCATCATCATGCTGTCGGTCGTGATGCGACAAAGACTGCTTTCATTACTTGACTGCCACTCTCCATTTAGCTCTCTGCTGTGAGAGTTGCGTCCATGAGTCGGTCTTAATGTCTCTCAGCTTCAGGTTTCTCTTGATGTATCACATTTCATGAAAGCTGCCTGCAAAAGTGTTGAAGTGCTGCTGGCTTTTGCAAGTTACCAGCGGCACTCTCTCGGGGAGCAAATAGAGGTTTCACACCGGCAAGAACATGTCAAGACAGGCGCAAAACTATTTGTCCCTGCAGTGGCTGGTCGGGAGATGTTGGGAGTTCCATACATCAACCGCCCTTAATGCTGCCACAGTGACATGGTTTTCTGTTTAGGGTTTGCTCCCTTAGCCTTCAGTTCTGTCAAGAACCTGTGCCACAAGGCAGTGGTCATTTGTCATTTGTGAGAGAAATGGACTCGGATATCATTTTGAATGACCAGATGCGCAGGTTCGAGACCACTTTGCATACTATGCAGTCAGCGGTTTTATCTGCGATGGCTGCGATTGTTCCGATTGCGAATCGCATGGCCAATGAACATCGGTTTACCACATTGGCTACCACTATGAATGATGGATTGGAAGTATTGGCAGCAGCAAGTAGCTATGCAACGTTTAAGAGGTATGAGAATGTTTTCAAGAATGTTACGACTGACGCAGGTAAAGAGGTCACCAGATCCAAGAATATCACGGATAAGAAGGGAAAGAATACACCCTTTTTATGCCTCCTAAACCAATCCAGGGGAAGAGCTGGGACAAAAGCCAGATGTATGGTGGCCAGTTACAACAACTGATCAAGAAAGCAGAGATGGGTATAAAAAATGTGAAGCAGATGGGTTTAAAAACCAAGACATCGGACTACCAGCCTCCCAGCAAGCGGCCAAGGTTCGAAACCTCTAAGAGTCCCTACTACAAGGGACCGAGAGGAGGTTACAATCAGAACTTCAGGAAACGACCACAGCGTGGATGGGGTAGTTGGAACGACAATCGTTCCAGCTTAAACTACACCACGCCTTTGGGATCGACAAAACGACCCTACAAAGACTGGTCTCTTCAGCCTGGAGACCTGGGACTGTTAAGCTTTATGCTCACTATGTTAAGAAGTGGCAATTATTTTGTACTTTGTCTAAAATTGATTGTTTAACCCCCTCTCTTGCACAGGTTCTTTGTTTCCTTCGCACACTGGAGGAAGGACTAGGGTTTGGCGCCATTAATACGGCACGCTGTGCTTTATCAGTGGTTCTTCCTAGGATAGATGGTCAAACAGTGGGGAAACATTATTTGATTCATTGGTTTATAAAATCAGTTTATGAAAGGAATCCACATAAGCCTAAATATTCTAGGTTTTGGGACGTTTCGCTAGTGTTCAAACTTGTCAAAACTTGGCCAGACAACAAAAACCTTTCCATGAGAGATTTAGGGTTTAAAGTTGTTTTACTGATCCTGCTTATTACAGGGCATAGAGGCCAGACTATACTAGCGTTAAATCTAGATAAGATCGAGTTGTCAAAAGAGGAAGTGATTTTTGACTTAGATAAGTTATTGAGATCGAATAGGACAGGGGACCCGCTGTCTTCTATCACGCTTAAAGCTTTTTCGGAAGAGAAGAAACTTTGTGTGGCTAGAGCTTTAAGGCTTATATTCTCAACACTAAACATGTAAGAAAGAACAATCAATTATTGTTAAGTTACATTAAACCATTCGGTCCAATTTCAAGAGATACGTTAACAAGATGGACTCTTAGGATACTGTTAGCAGCAGGTAATAGTAGATATTAAGAAGTATTCAGCACACTCTACTAGGGGTGCAGTAGCATCGAATCCCAGGAAATTGGGCATTCCTATTAAAACCATTCTAAAAAATGCAGGATGGAAAACATCTCTATCATTTGCAAAACAATACAACAAACGGATGGAGAAAAACAAAAACATGGCTTCAACTTTGTTAAGCAAGTCATGAGTACTAAGGCTACTAAAAATAGCTAAAGTAAATACTAAGCCGAAATTATGTCTACGTAAACATCTCACTGGGCTATAAATAGTCAAGAGGTTGAGAACGAGGTAAAATAGGATAATTATGTGAGACTTACCTTGGTGCAGTTGACACATAATTGTTGTTTTACCGAGTCCGAGGCCTCGGATATTTGTAGTCCAGTCTCACTCTCCCTTCCCATGAATTTGGAGGTTTGTGGGCTTCGGGTTCCAAAGGAGTATGTAGCAAAGTTGAGATAAAAAAGGAAATAGGCATAATTTCGGTAGGTAAGTTAAAGATTGATCGGGCGGGAGTGCTATATCTCACTGGACTACAAATATCTGAGGACTCGGACTCGGTAAAACAACAATTATGTGTCAACTGTACTAAGGTAAGTCTCACATAATTATCCTAAATGTTCTTAAATGCACTACACAGCCCTGCACGCTGATCCCCTTCCCACCCCTACTACACCTTCTTTCAAAACCTATTACCTAACATTTTCCTTTAAATTGACATAAAACCTGTCTGATGTAAGTCCACACTGCAATCTCAGACTTCCAATCCCATCATTAGCCCACACAACACCGAACACTTGTGATGGGATTAAAAAATGGGCAGGTTTCTCGCATTTGGTATTGGTGATTGGATCCTCTCACTTGCATATTTACAATATAATATATATATATATGTATTGGAGATATGTTATATCTTTTTGAAAAAAGAAGAAAGAAAGCAAAGGAAGAAAGAAGTGTTTAAAGACAATTCTACAATCATTTTGTACATTTATTGATGCATGCTCACCAAGTGCATAATACATATGTTGAACTGGAATTGTATGCAGTTACTATTACAACGAATAGTCAATTTATATTATGCTTCTACTATCGAACAGGTTTGTCATGTGGTTATTATTGCAACTGATATTGTCATTTATGTACCAACAAATTTTAATGAACGGCCTGAAGACCAGTGCTCTGGCGCTGACAAAAGACATTATTCGCTGAATAAAATACATTTAGTAAAAAAAAAAAATTTAAAAAAAAGGAATACTAAATAAATGTAATGCAATCTGTCACTGCTGGTGCCTATGATGTATGCACATCAGAATTAATTTGGCATAGGTCCACTTCAAGTATATCCAACATTAACTCTCTAAATTAAGTTACCTCAACCTAAAGGAAGTAGATAATAACAATCAACCTAATATATTTATTTAAACAAAATATGGCAGAAACTAAAAACCATTGAAAATAACCGCATAATGTATTAATGCCTAGATAAATGACACTTTCAGGCTCAAAAGCGCTTATAAAGGGCTTGTGGAAATTAAATAGATTTTCTTTGAATTAGAATGCTGTTTAAAGCGATCAATTAAAAATATGGTAGAAACTAAATACCATTGAAAATAACTGCATCATTTATTATGGCCTAGATTAATGCCACTTTCAGTCTCAAAAGTGTATATTAAAGGCTTGTAGAAATTAAATATGATTTTTTTGTATAAGAATACTGTTATAGCGAATTGTCTCTATTCTGCTAGGAGTGTGGAAACTTTGCAACACATTACGCGACTTCAGCAGCTAAACCTCAGAGGGAACCCACTGTGTGAGGCAGAGCAGTACACAGCCAAGGTGAGAGCATTACACACTTACAGGCAAACTGTCAAGAGATTCCACGAATATATGATTTACACCACCTCTGATGTCAGTGGCAAGAACTAATATTGTGGGCAGCAGCTCACTGGGCAGCTTGTTCTGTGGAAAAAGTCTTATAGAAGATTTCCACCACCAACCCTGTGATGGCAGTGACAAGAACTAATGTTCAGGGTAAGCAGCTCAATGCGCATGCTCCCTGGTAAGGGCACATTGAAAAACTCATAGCACCATTTGGAGTCGAGCGAAATGATAAACACACTGGCCCATGTTGGTCCTGGAGAGAAACTGTTTATGCAGATTGATAAGATAACACTTTTTTAGTAAGCTTGGTTGCTTTTCCAATGAAATAACCAGGCAGAACTTTTATGTCTTTGTACTAAATAATCATGCTGTCGGTCACAATGCGACAAAGACTGCTTTCATTACTTGACTGCTGCTCTCCATTTAGCTCTCTGCTGTGAGAGTGATGTCCATGAGTCGATTTTAATGTCTCTCAGCTTCAGGTTTCTCTTGATGGTATCCTTGAACCGGAGAAGAGGGCGCCCTCTCTTTCTGTAACCAGAAGACAGTTGAGAATAGAGGATCTGCTTTGGTAGCCTGTCTGATGACATCCTCATGAGGTGTCCAGTCCACCGGAGATTCTTTTGGATCAGAAGATCTTCCACAGAGGGCAGCCACGTCCTTTTGAGTATTTCCTTATTTGTCACTTTGTCCTTCCAGGTTAGTCTCATGATTGAACGCAGATATCGCATCATGAAGGCATGCAGCTTTTTCACCTGTTGTCTGTACACTCTCCAGGCCTCAGCTCGGTATAGTAGGGTGGATAGCACAATTGCATGGTAGATCTTGCCTTTGACCCGCATGGACACATGGTGGTTGTTCCAGAGTCTCTGGCGTAGTCGGCCGAAAGATGCGCTAGCCTTGGCCATCCTCCTCTGTATTTCAGTATCAATGCATCCATCATTTGATATAGTGCTTCCGAGGTAGGCGAATTACGGAACAGAGTTCAGCTTGTTTCCGTCAACCATGATCTCTTCCTCTCGGGTTCTTGTAGAGTTGGGTTGGTACAGCACCTCCGTCTTCTTGATGTTAATCTTCAGGCCAAACTTCTTTGATGCATCGGAGAAAGCGTCCACTATTTTCTGGATGTCTTCAGCAGAGTGGGCAACCAGTGCACTGTCATCTGCGAATAGTAGCTCTCTCACCAGTATCCGAGTAGTCTTGGTCTTCGCTCAGAAGTGTGCGACATTGAATAGGTCAGCGCTCTGTCTGGGCTGTATATAGATGCCACCCCCCATGTCTCGGAAAGCCTCGTCGAGCATTGCTGATAGGAAGGAAGATGGAGAAGAGCGTGGGGGCCAGTACACAACCTTGCTTGACCCCATTGGTAACCCCAAACGATTCCGAGACTTCCCCTCCAACACTAACGTTTGCCATCATTCCTGTATGTAGAGCCTCGATCATAGTTGTGAACTTCTCTGGGTATCCATACTTCCTCAGTAGCTGCCATAGCCCGGTCCTCCCGACTGTATCAAACACCTTAGTGAAATCGACAAATACCATGTACAGTGGTCGGTCCTGCTCAATGCACTTTTCTTGATAATGTCAGATAGTGTGTGAAAATTGAAGCTTTGCACTGCGCCTATGGGCTGCATTGCCTGTTCACACCCTAACTGAATACTGTTCAAAATAACTTTTCTAAATAATATGTACTAAGTAAATACAAAAAGTTCACTGTATGTTGTGTTACCTGGTCACACACTAACTGAATACTACATTGCCTGTTCAAACACTAACTGAATACTGCATTGCCTGTTCACACACTAACTGAATACTGCATTGCCTGTTCACACACTAAGTGTTATAGTACATTGCCTGTTCACACAGTAACTGAATACTGCATTGCCTGTTCACACACTAACTGTTATACTGCATTGCCTGTTCACACCCTAAGTGTTATACTAAAGTGCCTGTTCACACACTAACTGAATACTGCATTGCCTGTTCACACCCTAACTTTATACTACATTGCCTGTTCACACACTAACTGAATATTGCATTGCCTGTTCACACACTAACTGACTGCATTGCCTGTTCACACACTAACTGAATACTGCATTGCCTGTTCACACACTAAGTCTTATACTACAGTGCCTGTTCACACACTAAGTGTTATACTGCATCACCTGTTCACACACTAACTGAATACTGCATTGCCTGTTCACACACTAACTGAATACTGCATTGCCTGTTCACACACTAACTGAATACTGCATCGCCTGTTCACACACTAACTGAATACTGCATTGCCTGTTCACACACTAACTGAATACTGCATTGCCTGTTCACACACTAACTGTATAGGTATATTTCATGTGACGTCAGCATAGATAATTAGGTGTGCGCGTGCGCAGTTTGGCTGCAGGACAATATATAGTCAATCTGCAAGCTCAATGGCTGTGAGCAATCTTCATACAGAAAATGTGAAATATCTATAAAACAGCACAACTTAGAAACAACCCGCTTGGCACACAAACAGATTAAGTATTTAACAAACAGATTATATTAAATTGATGTGTTTATTGGTCTAAATTTCTATTAATTTCGAATAAAATTGAAGCTTTGCACTGCACGTATGGGCAAACTCAATGCACTCAATCTTCCTACAGAAAAAGTGAAATATCTCTAAAACCGCACAACTTAGAACCAAACCGCTTGGCACACAAACAGATAAAATGTTTAACAAACAGATTATATTAAATTTATATCCTTAGTGTTCTCTATTTCTATTAATGTTTAATAAAATTGACTTTCTGCACTGCATATATCGGCAAACTCAATGGCCGATATATGCATACAGACAAAGTCAAAATTTCTCTAATGCCATCCCACGTATAGAAACAAACTGATTGGCACACAAAGAGATAACATATTCAACAAACAGATTATATTAAATTAATGTCTTTATTGTTCTTTATTTCTAATAATTTAAATTAAATAAAATTGACGTTTTGCACTGCGCGCATCGGCAAACTCAATGGCCGTGTACCTTTGTTCTGCATCGAATGTGCGCACATACACAATGTTTATCAACATTGAAAGGGGTCTATTCATTGCCTGTTCACACCCTAAGTGTATACCTCATTGCCTGTTCACACACTAACCATATACTACATTCCCTGTTCACACACTAACTGTATACCACATTCCCTGTTCACACACTAACCATATACTACATTCCCTGTTCACACACTAACTGTATATTATATTGTCTGTTCACACACTAACTGTATACTACACTACATGGAATGCGCAAACGGTGAAAGATAGACAAATCCCTGACCTAAAAACGTACAAAAAATATCTGTGCAAAATAAAAACTGGGAACCCCAACTGAACTGCACCACAAGGGGGCAGGTGAAAGGTGACAGCCTAGGGCGGGATAACCGGAAATATAAAAGCCAGATAACATATCCAACAACAATATAAATCAAATCCAATTCAAACAAACATAACTCAACCACCTATTACATACAGGCCTATGGACATGTAAATAAAATAGGCTAGTATAGAATTAAGTAGAAAAAGCAGAAAACTCTTCCCAAGAAAACCCCAAAACACTAACATAGAACCTTAAGAAAACAACTAACATAGTAATAAGAATAGAACAAAAATACAATGCCAAGAGGGCCCAAAAAACTAACATAGGCTACTAAATGTACCAACAGACTATCTATCTGCTACTGAAATGCAGACAATCAAATAACTTATCAAGACAACACCAACACTATAGCTGGCCAGCATTGAAAACAAGCCTGGGTACCTGGGCTTACATGCTATGGATGGTATAAATACAGCCTCAATAAAAAACAAAAACAAAAAAAAAACATTGCCTGTTCACACACTAACTGTATACTACATTGCCTGTTCACACACTAGCTGTATACTGCATTGCCAGTTCACATACTAACTGTATACTACAGTGCCTGTTCACACAATAAGTGTATGCTACATTGCCTGTTCACACACTAACTGTATACTATATTGCCTGTTCACACACTAGCTGTATACCGCATTGTCTGTTCACATAATAACTATGCTACAGTGCCTGTTCACACAATAAGTGTATGCTATATTGCCTGTTCACACCCTAACTGTATACTGCATTGCCTGTTCACACACTAACTATACTGCATTGCCTGTCCACATACTAACTGTATACTACATCGACTGTTCACACCCTAACTGTATACCACATTGCCTGTTCACACACTAACCATATACTACATTTCGTGTTGTTATTGAAGATTTATACTGCCTATCATGGATAAGCCTGAATAGGCTTGTTTTCACCATTAGACAGTTTGTCGATAGAAAGCCCGAGCCTACACTTTTACCGACCCAAGGGATTTTTTACCTCCCACACCACATAGACATGGTATGAGAGCAACTGGCCTTTGATGACGCTGTAAGTTATACACAGCGGTGGAAATCCAAATTGGCAGAGGTGGGGGCACAGGGAATCGAACCACTGACCTTCAGATTAGGAGTGCGACCTAGAAAAAGGTCAGACACTCTAACCACTCCGCCACAGAGAACAACACTAACTGTGTACTGCATTGTCTGTTCACACCCTAACTGTATACTACATTCCCTGTTTACACACTAACTGTATACTACATTCCCTGTTCACACACTAACTGTATACTACATTCCCTGTTCACCCACTAACTGTATACTGCATTGTCTGTTCACACACTAACTGTATACTACATTGCCTGTTCACACACTAAGTGTATACTACATTGCCTGTTCACACACTAGCTGTATACATTGCCTGTTCACACCATAACTGTATACTACATTGCCTGTTCACACAGCGCTAACTATACCATATTGTGCATATCTAGGTTCTGTCATTGCTGCCATCTCTTCGGACGTTTGATAACAAGCCAGTACAAAGAGAAGGCGGAACTCAACACAAGAAGCCGGTGTCACCCCACAAACAGACAGAAGGTGAAGCTGGGGAACTTTCACAATCTCGCCACCGTTGTTTGAAACTCATATTTTTAAATATATAAAAATAAATGCACTATAGCAACTTTCTATGCCATTGTGAATGTGCAATTATCAAACCTATTTTACAAATCACTACTACCTTCAAATGGTTCGTATTGGGGAAAAGAAAACTAGTTAAGGATTAAGTAACTTATAATACCATATGTTACTATATATTTGCAACTGATTAAACTTAATAGGGTTCTCCGATTTATAATGATTATTTATCCACCACTGATTTGGTAGGCTATAACCCTTTATCAGGATGTCTACAGCACCTTGTATTCCCATCCAAGTAGGCCTACTGATGAGGCTAAACTATTACTTATCCACTATTGATTTCATAGGCATAGCCTGTATTAGGATCTAACACCTTGTATTTCCAAGCGATCACCTATCCAAGTACATACGAAGCCCACTTGTTTAATGTTGCCTAATCCTATAGTTTGAGTTTGTGCAATATCACAAAAATAAATACATTAGGTTGATAATTATAATCGAACATTATTTTGGTTTAAAGTAACTTTTATTTTAAAGAAGATATTTGCAGTTCAATCATGCGATATAATTTTGGTGTGGAAATTGAAATGCTGGACATGATAGTTTTCAACAATGACATGTTCTATTAAATTAACTTAGTATTCCTTGTAAATGACAAATGAACTCCTAATGAATTCGCCAGGATCAAAGTTGGATTTCTAAGTTCAAATCTAGGCGAGTGTTATGATGATCGAACATTTGATGTTTTCATCTGACCTGGCAGCTTTAACATTGGGTGCGCGGACAAGAACTGGTGTATCCGATGTAATATTAATCGTATATATGTTGATGTTTGCATTATTTCTTTTATAATTGTAGAACCAACGACTAAACAGAAACGGAAGCGGGCTTCGCAGCCCCTAGAAGGTGAAGATGTTCCAAAGGCAGAAGAGCCAGATGCGACTGAGCAGACGCGACTGAGGGTCCAACAAGCACGCAGCACAGGGCAGGCGACCAGCCAGCAACCGGCTAGGAAGAAAAATAAGATGATGCAGGCGTTCAAGGAGAGTCTGCGCCAGCTGGAGCCGAGTAAGGTGGGAACGCAGCAACATGCGGGGGTCGATGCACTGAAGGAGGCAGCCTCGGGGGTCGTAGCCATCTCCGAGGTGAAGCGCAAGCACAGCAGGGCCAGACACAAAGGGGCCGGGCACAAAGGGACCGGACAATTACAGCACGTCTTCACAGCGCCTAGCACTGAGATCGGCACGGGGGGCGCCTCTGGGTGGTGAGCAGTGCGGGGTGCTACCTTGTGAGCGGGGCAGGGCGTCGTCTGGTGGTGAGCGGAACGGGGTCCATCTTGGTTGTGAGCAGATCGGGGCACCTCCTGATGGTGAGTGGGGCAGGGTACCGTCTGGTGGTGAGCTGGGCAGGGCACATCCTGGTGGTGAGCGCCACGAGGCACCTCCTGCTGGTGAGTGGGGGTCGGGGGCACCTCCTGGTGGTGAGCAGGGCGGGGCACCTGGTGGTGAGTGGGGCGGGGTGCCTCCTGGTGGTGAGTGGGGCAGAGCACCTCTTGGTGAGTGGGGCGGGGTGCCTCCTGGTGGTCAGTGGGGCGCCTCCTGGTGATGAGCTTGGCTGGGTGCCTCCTGGTGGTGAGCGCCACTAGGCGACTCCTGGTGGTGAGTGAGGCAGGGCACCTCCTGGTGGTGAGCAGGGCGGGGCACCTGGTGGTGAGTGGGGTGGGGTGCCTCCTGGTAGTGAGTGGGGTGGGGCACCTCTTGATGGTGAGTGGGGTGGGGTGCCTGCTGATGGTGAGTGGGGCGGGGCACCTCCGGGTGGTGAGCTTGGCTAGGCGCCTCCTGGTGGTGAGTCGGGCGGGGCCCCTCCTGGTGGTGAGCAGGGCGGGGCACCTCCTGGTGGTGAGTGGGGTGGGGGCACCTCCTGGTGGTGAGCAGGGCGGGGCACCTCCTGGTGGTGAGTGGGGTGGGGCGCCTCCTGGTGATGAGTAGGGCGGGGCACCTCCTGGTGGTGAGCACCACAAGGTCCTCATGGTTGAGTCAGACAGGATGCCTTCCAGTTTTGAGCTGTCAGTGACAAGAACTAATGTTCTGGGTAGCAGCTCAGTGCGAACAGCCTCATGGTCATTGTGCCCTTTTATCTTATACCCCAGTCACACAAGAGCCTGCATTCGCCGGCAACCTCCTTATGCCCAAAACGTCGCCAACCACCCAGCGTCCCACTCGATACATTGATTAAAAAACGTGGGCGGCGCAGAGTCGGTAACGGTAAGTGCGGCATTGCATATGTCAGCACCAACTAGCCACCATGGGGTTGGCGACCTGGCAGTGCCAGGTTGCCAACCACCTTTTAATGGCACCGACCGAACTGGTCGCTAGGAGGTTGCAAGTGCAGCAGCTGCAACCTCCTTGGGTCCAAAATCTCCGAGATGGTTGCCGGGAGGTCGGTGACCTGGCGGTGCGAGTGCGTAAGAACGTCGCGAATCGATCATAAGCGAACACAGGCCTCGTGTGACTGGGGTAAAACCTATACAGTGAAACCCCTTTATACATGCAGGTGGTACTAAACAATCATATATGGTAAATACTGATCCTGGTTGAACGGCATAACATCCCCACCTTGTAATATGGCCACCCTACTATCCAGCCACTAATTGTTTATATATATATATATATAAAGTAACAATTTTCACTTGTCCACCAGACAGGTCAGGTATAATTTTCACTTGGTCCCGGACAAGCGAACAAGCTCTTATTTGAAATGCTGCATAAGTCACCAACACCCAGATAGAATTTGTCACTGAGAGACTTGATGGATGTGTTCAAAAGGATAGGTTATTTCTAGGACAGCCAATTGGCCACAATAACAACTACACTACAAACAAAAAACGTAATTGAGTGAATGTATATCATTTTATTTCTATTAGTACAATGTACATATATCCTTTGTGGGCTGCACAGAAATAGATGCAAACAGGTATAATATAAGTTATTTGTAATATACACTTCAATGGCGAATGTTCAATTTTCATATTTGACCAGGCGGATGGCTGAATGAGTTGAGCAATTTGACCCATATTTTTCATCAGAATCTACCATTTTGTATCATCCCCCCGCCCCCCATTTTCAAGGGGACTCCCGCACCCTCCCCCTCTTCGGTGACTTTATTGCTCTTTATATACAATTAGTTAATTACTGTCTCATCTACTTGGCACCTCTGTATATTAAACAAACTGTTCACATTTGTTATTCATGTTTTCCTGTTTCACAATGTACTAGTTCTTTTGTAACAAGAGTTGATGTTTCTATCCATAATATGGCCTTAGTCGCCAACTTGGCATTAAATGACCGTCACTCACTTATTTGAAAAAAGTCCAAGGATGAAAATGGTCTCTGGGGAGGAAAAAAAGTGGAAATCTGTAAATAATGTTAATCCAATAATAGAATCATTCTTATTCTAGTAATTATTGCTTTACATTCTTTAATATTGTAAACATTCCGGTGTCGCAGTTTCAGCGCCCGGTCAGTTTCAGCGGCCTGTCAGTTTCATGAGCATGCGTCAAAATCTAACATCATCGTCACTAACCTTATAAATTTAATATAATGTTTTTGGTAAAGATGTTTTCTACATGTGTACAAAGCGATTTGTTTCTAGGTAGTGTGGTTTTAGAGATATATCACTTTTGCTGTATTTTCTGTATGAAGATTGCTAGCGACCATTGACAATGCCTTGAGTTTGACTGTACGTGCAGTGCAAAACCTTAAGTTTTATTCAAAATTAATACAAATCAAGAACCCTAACCTTATAAATTTAATAGTCTTTTTGGTAAAGATGTTTTCTATATGTGTACCAAGCGATTTGTTAATAGGTGCTGTAGTTTTAGAGATATTTCACTTTTGCTGTATTTTCTGTATGAAGATTGCTCACGACCATTGACAATGCCTTGAGTTTGAGTCTATACGGGCCGCTGAAACTGACCGGGCGCTGAAACTGCTACACTGGGATGTAGGTGATAATACAGCCACAAGGACAGTTGAATATTCTCCACGGTTAATTTGTACTCACTGATAAGAGCAGTCGTGCTAGGATAATATTTGGAGTACTGGATGAAACCTGACGTCGGTGATTTTTCTGTGATTCCCTGATAGCCTATCAAGATAATACTGGTTTCAGGGGGGCGGGGGGAGCGGAAATCAAGCCAAGATTATTATCCCGACCGCAAATTTCCGTTCACACCTATATCAAAAATGGCCCCAGGCTGTGAAAAAAACGAAAATCCGCTTAAAAACGGGAAAAATATCATCCCTGCCTATGAGTGTTCTGCAGCAATTCACCTACATTCAGGATAATGTTTTTAGGATTTCGTGTTAATAGTAGGTGGAGAAAAACCAAAAAATTAGATTATTTATTGCAGTTTTACATTAGAAGCCTATGGTATGTAAATAGGAGTAGGCTAGCCTAGTAGTAAGAGTAGAAAAAAATAAAACTACTAACCAGACCAACCATCTATCTGCTACTGAAATGCAGGCAATCAAATACCTTATCAGCAGCTACTGTGTGATAAGATAACACATTGCAACACTACAGCTGGCCAGCATTGAAAACAAGCCTGAATACCCAGGCTTATATGCTATGGACAGTATAAATACAGGCTCAGCAAAAAAAAAAAAAGAAGATATTTTTAAAATGACACAAATGGCAGATTTACTAAAAATCGCGATCTTTCATTCCTGAAAGTCAACAATAAGTTAATGAAGTTAACACCTGTCCTTATTCCCAATGACCCTGCTCCTGGCAGATTTATTGAATGAAACATTTGCTCTTAATAATACGATTGGTGAATTGATTTTCTTTACATACCAACAATCATTGTTCATATATTACAGTAATCATTTGTTATATATTAGAAAACAACACTGATGCTCATTGATATATGCAACTAATTACAACTGACCTACTTTTAGTAAAATAATTTTGTGCAGTTATTCTATAGACCCATCTTGTTTCAGGTGGCGCCACCAGTGGCAGACCTGGAACTATACTATCAGTTCGGAAAGATGCAGTCCATCCCAAATACCGTGCTTTTCTATAGGTCATGTTTAGTAAATATCATCTATTTTCATGCAGTATTCAACGATAGAACAATTGGTAATTTCTGGGGAACAGAAAATAAAAAGTAAGGTAAAGCTTGTTTTATTTAATGATGTCTCTAGAGCACATTTTTTGTGTTTTTGTCCGGATCATTGGCTATTGGACGTCAAACATGGTCATTCTGGCATATTTGTTTGGAGGGAACCAGCTGCCACCACATAGGTTACGCTTTCCAATAAGTAGCAAGGGGTCTTTTATATGCACATTCCCACAGACATGACAGCAAATACCACAGCCTTTAATGAACCAGTTGTGGACCACTGGTTGGAACGGAAAAAAAGCCCAAACTACAAATGGATCCACTGAGAAGGATCGATTGGATGACCAACAGCTTCACAGGTGGACACTCTACCGTCTGAGCTACATCCCGCTACTTCTGGGGAACATGCACACTCACCTGAAACTTGGGCAGCGGGTCAACTTTAAACTGAGTACTAAGTACATAAAGTTAGCACTTAATACAATGATTAGTGAACCCTCCAGTGCATAAGTATAACATGAATAAAACAAAATCATAAAAGTGTGTGATGTTCCAATAATCGTAGCCTTACATTCTCCAACATGAAAACAATTTGGGGATGGAAGTAAACACGGAAGGAATAAAAGGGAAACTGTCGGTGAAGTACGCGATAATACTCCTCGGATAGTCTGTACTGACTGGTCATTGGAATGGAGCTAGGATAGTGTTAGGAGAGTACTGTATGAACCCTGACTTCCCTGATGATGTTAAAGCTGCATAGTCCGATGAAAACATCAAATTTTCTAAACTGAAACAATTATCTAGATTTGATTTTACATGTCTAACTTAAATGCCGGTGCATTTATTAAAAATGTTGCCACATAGAAGGGAATACTGAGACAATTGAATAGAATCTGTTCTACTGAAGCATATGGGTTAAGAGTTTTGGCACAGTTGCCAAAATTAATTTAGCATGTTTATACTTAAAATATCTGAAAGGTTAGCTATTGGAAATAATGAAATATCTGAAAGGTTAGCTTTTGGAAATAGAAGTAACTTCAAACTAAAGTAGATAATAATCAATCTAATATATTTGTTTCAGAAAATGACAAACTCAAAACCATCGGATTAAGCAAACTTTTATAAGAGAATTTCTGCGTTTTCGTGGAAATTCACCCTCACACCGTGTAAGGGAAACCGACACAGTGTTGATATTAAATATTAGATGGGGGGGGGGGGGGGGGGGGGACAATTAGATAAATTTCTTTATTGGTGTTTTACATTCAAGATATTTTAGAAATGATATAAATCTCACATTTAACAAACCGTGAAATCGCAGATGTCTTTCATCCCTGAAATAAAGTAACTATACATACCGTGCTCTAAATCTAGAAAATATCAACTTTGTCAACAAGAACTTGCTGCAGAGGTTGACATACAATGGATGCTGCACTCTACCCATTCTCTTCATGTGCCATGAATGAACTATCACAAATAATGAAAACAAATAAAATAAGAAAAAAGCTGATCATCAAAGTAACCATTACTCTACATCTAAATTTAGGCTTTTCTACATTTAATGGAACTTTCAAATGTGTTTTATTGCATTTATTAAACTGGCACTAAATGGAAGACTATCTTTTTAGGATCTGCTATTAGATTTGGCATTTCTATTCATTTCTATTTTCTTGTAGTTTTGTACTGGTTTCTGTGGCATTGGTTGTGACGTCCTACCCAGATCAAGTGTTTTCAGCAATGGCATCAGAGGCTAGATTAGTGGCTCACATCACCTATTCATTAACTATGTACATATCTATGCTGCACAACACTGCATTGGTCATACGAAAGTTCTCTGTGGCGGAGTGGTTAGAGTGTGACTTTTTTCTAGGTCAGACTCCTAATCTGAGGGTCGGCGGTTCGATTCCCCGTGCCCCCAGCTCTGCCAATTTGGATTTCCACCGCTGTGTATAACTTACAGCGTCATCAAAGGCCGGTTGCTCTCATACCATGTCTCTACGGTGTGGGAGGTTAAAAATTCCTTGGGTCGGTAAAAGTGTAGGCTCGGGCTTTCTATCGACCAGCAGTGGAATGAGGAAGACCAGTCGTCTATGACTGAAATTTCCCCTGCTTAAACAACTAATGGACCAAAAAAAAAAAAGATTAAATTTTTTTTTTTTAATGCCTAGTATTGTATCACTGACCATGTTCGCAGGTTTTCAACATCTTTAAAGCTGCACAGTCCGATGAACACATCAAATTGTTGAAACCAAAACACATTTCATCCTACATGGCCACTTTAAATATGGGTGCATTCATTAAGCATTTATCGCAACATAGAAGGAGTACTAAGTCAATTTAATCGAACCTGTCACTGTTGAAACCTATGGTGTCCAGCATTTCAGTATGCACACCAAAATTAATGTCATGTTTTCACTTTAATCCTTTACAATGAATATTGCTTACACCTAAAGGTAAATAGATTATAATTTTCTACCTAATATATTGATCTAAAAAATAGGCAGAAATTCAAAAACACCGGATTATGCACATTTAAGAGTGGTTTCAGTAGGTAGCACTTAATATGTGAGGTGGCAGTGGGTCAGGATAATTCAGTGGGGCAGATCAAGTTACGCTTTAGTTGCTGACCCACAAGTTGTGACCGCATTAAAGCTGCATAGTCTGTTGAAATCATCAAATTTTCCAAAACCAAAACAATGATCTAAATTTGATTCTACATATCTAGCTTAGATACTGATGCACTTATTAAGCATTTGTCGCCACACATAATGGAATAGTGAGGCAATTGAATAGATCATGTTACTGCAGAAGCCTATGGTGTCAGAGTTTTGGCAAGCTTGCCACAATTAATTTTGCATGGTTGCACTTCAAATATCTCAAAAGTTAGCCACTTAAAATAAAAGTTACTTCAAGCTAAAGTAAGGTACATTATAACGATCAACCTAACGTATTTATCTCAGAAAATTTCTGAAACTCAAAACCATCGGACTATGCAACTTTAATTATAAGCCAGTACTGGATCCATAATGACAAATGATGTATATTAATTATTAAACAGAACCGGTATAGGCCGCGAAGACAGGAACCATACTGTGATAAATGCTCTCCAAGCACACCGTTGATTGGTTTTTCACTTTGTGCAATCAAGTATGTCCGGAGGTGGGTGGGAGGGGGGGGGGGGAGTGCTGAGGTTGGTTGCTTCTGCCATGTTGTAGTTAATCTAGCAACACTGACAGGGCTTCTAGACAACCCCATAGAGAAAAATGTAAGAATTTGCAAGTTAAAGTGCTGACTATTTAGTTATTGATCACAACCAGCTACTTTTGGTGTGAATAATGTATTAAGTGATGTAGATTAATAGACTTTTAAAGTTGAATTGAGAGCTTTTGGTGACTGCCATCTTGGTGGTTTGCCTGGATTCCCCTGTGTGTGGGATACCCCTTTAGGTCACATGATGAGGGAATCCCACTCAGGATATCATTCATACATTGCAGACCTCAGCACTCTCCCCCTACATGTTAGGTCACGTGATGAGGGAATGCCACCCATGATATCATTCATACATTGCAGACCTCAGCACTCTCCCCCTACATGTTAGGTCACGTGATGAGGGAATGCCACCCATGATATCATTCATACATTGCAGACCTCAGCACTCTCCCCCTACATGTTAGGTCACATGATGAGGGAATGCCACCCATGATATCATTCATACATTGCAGACCTCAGCACTCTCCCCCTACATGTTAGGTCACATGATGAGGGAATGCCACCCATGATATCATTCATACATTGCAGACCTCAGCCCTCCCCCTACATGTTAGGTCACATGATGAGGAATGCCACCCATGATATCATTCATACATTGCAGACCTCAGCACTCTCCCCCTACATGTTAGGTCACATGATGAGGGAATGCCACCCATGATATCATTCATACATTGCAGACCTCAGCACTCTCCCCTACATGTTAGGTCACATGATGAGGGAATGCCACCCATGATATCATTCATACATTGCAGACCTCAGCACTCTCCCCCTACATGTTAGGTCACATGATGAGGGAATGCCACCCATGATATCATTCATACATTGCAGACCTCAGCACTCTCCCCCTACATGTTAGGTCACATGATGAGGGAATGCCACCCATGATATCATTCATACATTGCAGACCTCAGCACTCTCCCCCTACATGTTAGGTCACATGATGAGGGAATGCCACCCATGATATCATTCATACATTGCAGACCTCAGCACTCTCCCCCTACATGTTAGGTCACATGATGAGGGAATGCCACCCATGATATCATTCATACATTGCAGACCTCAGCACTCTCCCTCTACATGTTAGGTCACATGATGAGGGAATGCCACCCATGATATCATTCATACATTGCAGACCTCAGCACTCTCCCTCTACATGTTAGGTCACGTGATGAGGGAATGCCACCCATGATATCATTCATACATTGCAGACCTCAGCACTCTCCCTCTACATGTTAGGTCACGTGATGAGGGAATGCCACCCATGATATCATTTATACATTGCAGACCTCAGCACTCTCCCTCTACATGTTCGGTTGTATGAATTGAAAAACTAAGCAAAGGTGTGCTTGAAGAGCTTTTGATAGCGGTATCGCCGGTGTCGGTGATTAGAACTATTTGGAGTTTGTTTGTCTCTGGGTGAACTATACCGGGCGACTTTAAGCAAATATCTTCCGCTTCACAATTGATTCATATAAAAAGTATGACTCAAATTCTAGTAGTTAGACAATATATTAATAAATAAACCTTCAGTTTTCTCAAAATTGAAAACATCTTTAAAATAGCGCTATCTTCAACCTATGGGGCATGGCTACTGAGAGGGGCGTCTTTAACCTGATAGTGTAGTTCCACAGTGCGACACTACCACACACCACTGGAGCAGCTCGATATGGATTAGGATTACCAGTGCTCTCCAGCAGTCTTACCTAATTCTCCTGTTTATATAACTGAGTCTTACCTTCTTCTCCTGTTTATATAACTGAGTCTTACCCAATTGGCCCCATTTACCATGAAACGACCCGTCAGTCTTACTTAATTTTCTTGTTTATATAACCAATCATGTGTTTGGGGAGTGACAGGAAACATAAAGCTATCACCATGCAGATTGTGGTTTGCTAGTTGTAGGCTTTCGAGTTGCTTATAGTGTCTTCGTCATACTTGACGTTTGTTTTATGTCACCTAAATATTTTCAGGTTATACCCAGAATGCTGGCGAGTGTCGGTGTACAGAACTACCCATCCTTATCCTATAGGCAGCTTCAACAATATTTGGAATTACAAGGGCCTGCACGTTACAAACTTTGTGCATTCTATATTATATATGACGCTAGTTACCTCTCCTCTGTGCTGATGTCTTTTGCTTGTGTTTTGTCAAATTAGGCTATGATCCTACCTATGACTGCTCGTTATCTATTCCCTTGTGCTGATCTCTTATTACTCATGTTTCGCTAACTTAGTCATGTTATATATGACGCTAGTTATCTCTCCGCTGTGCTGATGTCTTGTTGCTTGTGTTTCGTCAACTTAGGCTAAAGTTCTACCTATGACTGCTCGTTATCTGTTCCCTTGTGCTGATCTCTTATTACTCATGTTTCGCTAACTTAGTCATGTTATATATGACGCTAGTTACCTCTCCTCTGTGCTGATGTCTTTTGCTTGTGTTTTGTCAACTTAGGCTATGATCCTACCTATGATTGCTCGTTGTCTATTCCCTTGTGCTGATCTCTTATTACTCATGTTTCGCTAACTTAGTCATGTTATATATGATGCTAGTTACCTCTCCACTGTGCTGATGTCTTGTTGCTTGTGTTTTGCTAACTTCAGGGGGCGACCCCCAATAGCCGATGTCTATTTCTGTGCTGGGGGGTCGTTAAACAAAAAATTAAAAAAGAAGCTAACTAAACTTAGGCCATGATCCTACATACGACTGCTTGTTACCTCTCTCTTGTGGCGATGTCTTGTTCTTCATGTTTCGCTAACTTAGTAATGCTATAATATTACCGTTGACTGCTGGTCTACCTCTCCCCTGCCCCCACGTTTTGCTGCTCGCTGCCGTTCTGCTTGCTCGTATGAGTCAGGTCCTGTTGCGTAGGCTTGTCTTTCTTGTGCCATGTATCGACGTCTGGCTCATCTAGAGCGGCGATGTACAGGCACTCAGGCATTGGTGGCAGGAGGCGGAGCTCGCCACTCAGCTCTGTGCATACAATGTCAACACCTTCAACGTCACATATTACTCACCGACTCTCAGACAATCCGCACAAACTATGCAGATCTCACAGTAAACACAAACTACCAGTTCTCATAGTAAACACAAACTACCAGTTCTCACAGTAAACACAAACTACCAGTTGTCATAGTAAACACAAACTACCAGTTCTCACAGTAAACACAAACTACCAGTTCTCATAGTAAACACAAACTACCAGTTCTCACAGTTCTCACAAACTACCAGTTCTCACAGTTCTCACAAACTACCAGTTCTCACAGTAAACACAAACTACCAGTTCTCATAGTAAACACAAACTACCAGTTCTCATAGTAAACACAAAATGCAATTCTCACAGTAAACACAAACTACCAGTTCTCACAGTAAACACAAACTACCAGTTCTCATAGTAAACACAAACTACCAGTTCTCACAGTAAACACAAACTACCAGTTCTCATAGTAAACACAAACTACCAGTTCTCACAGTAAACACAAACTACCAGTTCTCACAGTAAACACAAACTACCAGTTCTCACAGTAAACACAAACTACCAGTTCTCATAGTAAACACAAACTACCAGTTCTCATAGTAAACACAAAATGCAATTCTCACAGTAAACACAAACTACCAGTTCTCACAGTAAACACAAACTACCAGTTCTCACAGTAGACAAACTACCAGTTCTCACAGTAAACACAAACTACCAGTTCTCACAGTAAACACAAACTACCAGTTCTCACAGTAAATACAAACTACCAGTTCTCACAGTAAACACAAACTACCAGTTCTCACAGTAAATACAAACTACCAGTTCTCACAGTAAACACAAACTACCAGTTCTCACAGTAAACACAAACTACCAGTTCTCACAGTAAACACAAACTACCAGTTCATGATTCGGGAATCACGGACGCAAGAGAACATTATATGAGCTGTTGAAATATGTTATCGGTATTTTGCTGTTTTAGAAGGCTGTAGCATTTGCGAGTTGGTGACCATTACTCAACATGACTGGCCTTTATTATTGACTTGAAAATGACCATTTCCAAGTTGATAATAAGTTATTGTTCAATATGAGGTTAGACGTCCAAGAACCTCTGGGTATTGACCAAGGTACATTTGCATCCCTGAGATGTTCTTAAACCCAGATCTGGGCCATAAGGCATTTATTAAATGACTTCAGCTTTCAAACCCGAGCCGGTTTTGTGGTATATAAGTTACATTATATAAATATTATTTAACGGAGGGTTAGTTGCGCTTTCAACCTATTAATGCTACACTCGCCCGGTTCTGCTGGCCCTCAGTGCCCTGGGCAAGGATTCAAAACTCCTGACCTTTCACACGGGAAGCCTGCGCTCTACTAATTCGACCACTGTGTCCAGTTACAAACCATGCATCACTAAGAGTCTTAATAAGACTAATAGTTGCAAAGAAAAATGGTTGCAAACCGAATGCCTCCAACTATATGCAGATGACACAGTCATATATGCGAATGGCACCACAGAAGAGGAGGTAATAACTAAACTAAACAAGCTCCTACTAAAACTGGATGAGTGGTGCGACCAGCAAAATAACCATCAACACAAGCAAGTCAAAAACAGTTCTATTCTCATATAAACAAATGCCAGAAAGAAAACTACACTGTAAGCTAGGAAACCAAACACTAGAAAATGTAGACCATTACAAATACCTAGGCCTTGAGTGGACAGCCAACTAAACTACAACCTATGTATAAACAAAATTGTCCAAAAGGTAAACCACAAGCTGTGTCTATTTGCAAAGCTAAGAGACTACATGACCCAAGAAATGTAAATAAAAATCTTTAAGGGCATGGTGCTCCCCTATTTTGACTATGGAGATGTAAACTACATGGGTGCGAAAAAATAACTTCTAAAAAAACTGCAAACGCTACAGAACAGAGCCCTGAAAATCTGCCTCAGAGTAGACAAGCTGCACCCCCACCTATGACATACACAAAAGAACCAAAGTAAAATTGCTAGAAAATAGGAGAATAATTCATCTGAAAACATTAGCATACATCTATAGTCAAGATAATAAACTCCTAACAAAACCACAAAGGGCTACTAGAGCAAATAATGCGCCACTACTAAAGCAGACCAGAAGCCAACTAAAAGCTCACGAGAGAAGCACGCTGAAAATGGCTGCCAAGGTGTGGAATGCCCTAACAGTAAAGGAACGACAACTTCCTGACCTAAAAACATACAAAAGATATCTGTGCAAAATAAGGGTAGGAAATCCGCACGAAGCTGCACTGCAAAGGGGCATGTGATATGTCATGGCCCACCAGCGGGACGCCCAATGGAAGGTAACCATGCCAAAAGTAGCCAGATAGCACACCACACAGCTACGAACAAGCCTATGATATGTAAATAGGAGTAGGCTAGTCGAGTAGTAAGAGTAGAAAAAATAAAACATATATGCCAAGAAAATGCAAAAAAATTAACATAGACTACTAACCAGACCAACCAACTATCTATCTGCTGCTGAAATGCAGGCAATCAAATACCTTATCAGCAGCTACTGTGTGATAAGATAACACCAACACTACAGCTGGCCAGCATTGAAAACAAGCCTGAATACCCAGGCTTATATGCTATGGACAGTATAAATACAGCCTCAATACAATTTTCTTTTTTTTAAAAATGCCATTAAACCAGAATGACTGAGTGAACTTACGCGCTCCCTGCAGCTCTTCGCGCAGCTCTTCGCGCAGCTCTTCGTGCTGGTCATCGCTGAGCATGGGCGATGTGTGGGCAGGGCTGAGCGTGGAGCATGGTGACACCACCTCGCTAGGCGTTTGTAGTCGCAGATGTCGCTCCTGCGTCGTCACGTTGGCGTCAATGTCATCATCCATGTAGAAATCCTCCACATCCGGCTGCTGCTGAAGGTAACCACCAGGTTGCTTTTAACGAGTGTCAGTGGGTTGTCTGCCCACATTGTCTACAAGAACCCCGGGGATGAACATGAGCACTGGGCATGCAGGGGATTAATTACTGACCTGAATGGGCATACTGTACACAGAGGGTGAATTACTGACCTAACTGTGCATGCAGTGCACACATAGGATGAATTACTGACCTAACTGAGCATGCATTACACACAGAGGATGAATTACTGACCTAACTGAGCATACAGTCCGCAGAGGATGAATTACTGACCTAACAGAGCATGCAGTACACACAGAGGATGAATTACTGACCTAACTGAGCATGCATTACACACAGAGGATGGATTACTGACCTAACTGAGCATGCATTACACACAGAGGATGAATTACTGACCTAACTGAGCATACAGTACACACAGAGGATGAATTACTGACCTAACTGAGCATGCATTACACACAGAGGATGGATTACTGACCTAACTGAGCATGCATTACACACAGAGGATGAATTACTGACCTAACTGAGCATGCATTACACACAGAGGATGGATTACTGACCTAACTGAGCATGCATTACACACAGAGGATGAATTACTGATCTAACTGAGCATGCAGTACACACAGATGATGAATTACTGACCTAACTGAGCATGCAGTACACACAGAGGATGAATTACTGACCTAACTGAGCATACAGTCCGCAGAGGATGAATTACTGACCTAACTGAGCATGCAGTACACAGAGGATGAATTACTGACCTAACTGAGCATGCATTACACACAGAGGATGGATTACTGACCTAACTGAGTATGCATTACACACAGAGGATGAATTACTGACCTAACTGAGAATACAGTCCACAGAGGATGAATTACTGACCTAACTGAGCATGCAGTACACACAGACGATGAATTACTGACCTAACTGAGCATGCAGTACACACATAGGATGAATTACTGACCTAACTGAGCATGCAGTACATGCAGAGGATGGATTACTGACCTAACTGGGAATATTATACACCCAGAGGATGGATTAGTGACCTAACTGAGCATGCATTACACACAGAGGATGAATTACTGAGTATACAGTGCACAGAGAGGATGAATTACTGACCTAACTGAGCATATAGTACATGCAGAGGATGAATTACTGACCTAACTGAGCATATTATACATACAGAGGATGAATTAGTGACCTAACCAAGCATGCAGTACACACATAGGATGGATTACTGACTTAACTGAGCATATTATACACTCATAGGATGAATTAGTGACCTGAATGGGCATAGAGTACACACAGAGGATGACTTCTTGACATGAATGAGCATGCATTACACACAATAGATGAATTAGTGACCTGAATAGGCATAGAGTACACACAGAGGATGAATTACTGACCTAACTGAGCATATAGTAAACACATAGGATGAATTATTGACCTGAATGAGCATACAATGCACAAAAAGGATGAATTACTTACATGAATGGGCATACAGTACACACAGAGGATGAATTACTGACCTAACTGAGCATATAGTAAACACATAGGATGAATTATTGACCTGAATGAGCATACAATGCACAAAAAGGATGAATTACTTACATGAATGGGCATACAGTACACACAGAGGATGAATTACTGACCTGAATGGGAATACTGTACACACAGAGGATGAATTACTGACCTAACTGAGCATGTTATACACACAGAAGATGAATTAGTGACCTAACTGAGCATACAGTACACACATAGGATGGATCACTGATCTGCATGAGCATACATTACACACAGAGGATGAATTACTGATCTGAATGGGCATACTGCACACAGAGAGGATAAATTACTGGCCTGAATAGGCATACAGTACACACATATGATGAATTACTGACCTGAATGGGCATACTGTACACACACAGGACGAATTATTGACCTGAATGGGCATATTGTACACACAAAGGATGAATTAGTGACCTGAAAGAGGATTGTGTACACACAGAGGATGAAGTACTGATCTGAATGAGCGTACTGTAGACAGAAGATGAATTAGTGACCTGAATGAGCACACTGTAAACATAGCGGGTGAATTAGTGACCTGAATCAGAATAGTGTACATAGAGGATGAAATACTGACCTAAATGTACAAACAGGGGATAAATTAGTGACCCCGATGAGCATACTGTGTACACAAGCGGTGAATTAGTGACCCAAATGAGCATACTGTGTACACAAGCAATGAATGAGCTGGACACACAGAGGATGAATTAGTGACCTGAATATTGTAAATGTAGAGGATGAATTAGTGATCTCAATCAATACCTTGTATGCAGAGGATGAAATAGTGACCTGAATATGGGCAATATGCACACAGGATGAATTAGAAACCGAAATAAGCACACTAATAGATGGAGGGGATGAATTAGTGACCTGTGAATTGTACTCAGAGAGGATGAATTAATGACCCGAATCAACAGACCATGAATGTAAAGGATGAATAAGAGATGTCGATAAGATACGTGTGCATAATGAATCAAAGTCTGGAATAAGCGGATTGTTCAAAATGAATAAAAGCCCCGAATAACATTACGTGAGCACATAATGAATAAGACACTGTGAATGAATTAGGGCGATCGCCAGATGGTTTCAATACCTAAGTAGAAGGTAAAGATCAGGCGCGCCTACCCGGTATGAGCTGCTGTCCTGAGAGTTGGCTTTGTCCTTCGGTTCATCCTTGCTTACTGCAGCCTTTTCTGTAACATTAACTACATCAATTCCAATTGGATTAAAGCTACATATAGTATCATCCATCTAGCAGTAGTTTGTGCCACTTTCCTTGAAGTTGCATAATCCGATGGTTTTGAGCTTTTGTCATTTTCTGAGATAAATATATTAGATTGATCATTATAACCTATTTTACTTTAGTTTGAAGTAAGTTTTATTTTAAATGGCTAACTTTTGAGATATTTGAAGTGCAAACATGCCAAATTAAATTTGGTAAGCACGCCAAAAATCTGACACCATAGGCTTCAGCAGTAAAATGTTCTATTTAATCGGCTTAAAACTTACGCAATAAGTGTTTATTTTTCACAGTTCCAATACATGCCAGCTTTATTACCAGTGACAGCACTAAGATTGAATAATGTAACCAGATTTCTGAAACTTAGTGAAAGTAGATAAAAATCAACCTTAACGGATAACTCTGAAAGGCAACGTTGCGCTGTATTCAAACATTGGGTACCTTTGTTGAATTTCTTCCGACCAGTTGCTATGCTATACGTCAAATAAAACAACCAGATTAATTTCAAGGCTGTGTGAACGAGTGTTTGGGTTGACCACAAGTACTGTGATTGCAGGGCAATTTCATTCACTAAAAACTTCCTTAAAATTCAAATTTACCTATTCTACTACTGTGTACACAAATGTCCAAAGTTTGGTAGAATTGATCTAACATGTATGGCTCCACACTTCGCTTTCTACATAGACCGACTGTGCTATGCTGTCTAGCACTGTGGACTGTATAACTCTGTCAAAGCTGTCTAGCACTATCGTCTGTATAACTCTTGTCAAAGCTGTCAACATTTGAAAATGGGAAAGTGTAATCTTTGCTCGTGAATTGCGACATATTGGGTGAATCATATATGTATGCATGTATGTATGTACACGTATATATGATATATAGTAATATATATTTAATATTAATATAATATAAATATGTTAATACAATATTAATATCATATTATTATATGAATATAATATGAATATAATAAGAATATAATATGAATATATTAGTATAATATTAATATATTAGTACATGAATATAATATAACATTAATATAATATTACATTTATATTATATTTCTTGGTGCTATAGCGTGTGGTCTACCGGAAATTTAACCCTAACCCTAAACAGTTAGTTAAATAGGTCAAGTCGGGTCAGATGGGGTCTTCTCTTATCCCTCTGGGGTCGGGGTCATAGGTCAGGTGGGTCTTGGTAGACTGGATACTGCGGTAGAGTGGGTGTGGTGACCTAATCAGTAGAACGCGCGGTCCTCGCGTGTGGGAGGTCAGGAGTTTGGTTTCCAGTCGAGTCAAACCAATGACTTAAAAATGTATACTTGTCGCTTCCTAACCTGGTGCTTGGCATTAATAGGATAGCACAAAGACTAGTTAGCTCAGTGTCAGGATAATGTGACTGAGTGGGATATTGGGTCATGATGCCAGCAGCCTGATTTCCCAGTGGGGCAGCACTATAAAGTCGCCATGAGTGTGCACTGTTACAAGTCGGTACCCATCCTGATATGACCTTAGATGTTACCAGGATGTAAAACGCCAATAACCAACGATATTGCGGTAGATTTCACACCATAGTCGCACCCACTTCTTTGTGTAGACAATAGCTTGAAAGATGGGCGAGCATGGTAAATAATAATAAATAAATAAATAAAACATTTATATAGCGCCCGATCCAGCAAGCCGTTCTCAGGCTCTTTACATAACAAACAAAATATACAGGACAATTTCTTTTACCTAGTTAAAAGCAGATTTAAACAAATGTGCCTTAAGACCTATTTTAAAAGCACCAACAGATTTACAATCAGTGATATATCCTGGCAGAGCATTCCACAGTCTCGGGGCAGCAATACTAAAAGCACGATCCCCAAAGCCTTTGAGTCTGCTCCGAGGAACTGCTAACTGGCTGGAGACTGTGGAGCGCAGTGTTCGAACATTTGTTCTCTCCTGGAGCATATCTCTCATGTACTCTGGAGCCTGATCATGCAAAGCACAATATACAAGAAGCAGCACCTTGAAATCAATTCTCTTCTCCACAGGGAGCCAGTGTAATGATTTCAGCACAGGAGTGATGTGATCAAATTTCTTTGTACCCGTCAACAACCTGGCAGCCGCATTCTGCATAAGTTGCAGTTTTGAAATACTTGACAGCGGCAGACCATACAAGAGAGCATTACAATAATACACATGCTCCACTTCACAAATACTAACCAACTCAAACCATACCAAAAAATGGGGCACTAGAAGCTGGGGCATAAGTGACCACAAACTAGTATATGTAACCAGGAAAAAGCTCATAAGCACAAATCACTATGAATACAAAATGGGCAGGACCCTAAAAAACTACTCAGAAGATACATTAAAAAATCACCTGCACCAAAACATAAACAACATCACACAAAACAGAGATGATGTTGATATCTATTGGGGCAACATCATCACGGAAATAAGAAAATCAACTGATGAGATGTGCCCCATAAATAAAATAAAAATACAAAAAAACAAGACCCTTGGGTAGACAAAGACCTGCTAACACTCATCACAACCAAAAATAAACTGGGTGATAAAGCAAAGCAAACAGAAACAATAGAAGACAAACTGGCCTACCATATCACCAGAAACAAGTGTCTCAAAGCTGTGAGAACAGCAAAAAAGAAATACATAATAAAGCAGGACAAAGACTGGAGAAGCAACACAAACAAATTCTGGAAAAATGTAAACCTATTATTCCCTAAAAATAACAAAGAAGAGCATACAAACTTCCAAGATAACGAAGGGGCAATGCTCACAGACAAAGATGCAGCAAACAAACTGAACACACACTTTGCCACAATAGGGCAAAAGCTGTCAGAAAAATTCAAAAAAAGATGGGAAAACAGATCAGGAACTGTGCAGAATGAAATGCCCACCTGCAAAACAGATATGATAGAAGTAAAAAAACTAATAAATGACATAGATACGAATAAGCCAAGTGGAATAGATGAAATACCAACCAAGATATTGAAAGAGGCACTCCAAGCCATCCCGGCCACTATAGTAGACCTATTCAACATCTCCTTTGAGCAGGGGCACTTTATCTCAGCCTGGAAAATGGCAACCATCACCCCCATTCACAAAAGTGGAGACAAACAAAATATGGGAAACTACAGGACAATATCAATTCTTCAAACCCCAGGCAAGCTCATTGAAAAAGGGTTACATAGACACATAAATGAACACCTAGAAAAAAACGATATACTAAACGAAAGACAAGGGGGCTTCAGGAAACTGCACTCCACATCCAAAACAATAGCTAACCTAACAAATGCCATACTGGCATCAATGAACCAAAAACAATTAGTTGGAGCAGCCTTCATTGACTTCAGCAAAGCATTTGACACAGTAGACCATAAAATACTACTGGAAAAACTAAAAACCATGGGCATAAAATCCAACACTATGGATTGGATAAAATGCTACCTGAGCAACAGGCAACAGAAAACAAAAATGAACAAATACACTATCAGACAACCAACCTGTCACATGTGGTGTACCCCAAGGGTCAGTGTTAGGGCCACTACTCTTTATAATCTATATAAAAGATCTAGAAAAATGGTTGCAAACTGAGTGCCTCCAACTATGTGCAGATGACACAGTCATATACGCAAATGGCACCACAGAATAGGAGGTAATAACTAAACTAAATAAACTCCTACTAAAACTAGATGAGTGGTGTGAGTCCAACAAAATAACCATCAACACAAGCAAATCAAAAACAGTACTTTTCTCGCATAAACAAATGCCAGAAAAAAAACTACACTGTAAGTTAGGAAACCAAACATTAGAAAATGTAGACCATTACAAATACCGAGGCCTTGAGTTGGACAGACAACTAAACTACAACCTATGTATAAATAAAATTATCCAGAAAGTAACCCATAAACTGTGGCTATTTGCAAAGCTAAGAGACTACATGACACAAGAAATGTCAATACAAATCTTCAAGGGCATGGTGCTCCCCTATTTTGACTATGGAGATGTAAACTACATGGGTGTGAGAAAAGAACTACTAAAAAAACTGCAAATACTGCAGAACAGAGCTCTAAAAATCTGTCTAAGAGTAGACAAGCTGCACCCCACTGATGACATACACAAAAGAACCGGAGTGAAATTACTAGAAAATAGGAGAATAATCCACTTGAAAACATTAGCATATAGCTATAGTCAAAACAATAAACTCCTAACAAAACCACAAAGAGCTACTAGAGCAAATAATGCGCCACTACTAAAGCAGACCAGAAGTCAAATAAAAGCTCATGAGAGAAGCGCGCTAGAAATGGCTGCCAAGGTGTGGAATGCCCAAACGGTAAAGGAGCGACAAATTCCTGACTTAAAAACTTACAAAAAATATCTGTGCAAAATAAGGCTATGAAACCCCCACTAAGCTGCACGGCAAAGGGGCATGTGATATGTCACGGCCCACCAGCGGGACACCCAATGGAAGGTAACCATGTCAAAAGTAGCCAGATAACACACCGTACAGCTACGTACAAGCCTATGATATGTAAATAGGAGTAAGCTAGTCTACTAATAAGAGTAGAACAAAATTAAAAAAATACATATATGCCAAGAAAATTATAAAAGAAACTAACATAGGCTACTAACCATACCAACCAACTATCTATCTGCTTCTGAAATGCAGGCAATCAAATTACTTATCAGCTGCTACTGTGTGGTAAGATAACACCAACACTACAACTGGCCAGCATTGAAAACAAGCCTGGGTACCCGGGCTTATATGCTATGGACAGTATAAATACAGCCTCAATAAAAAAAAAAAAAAAAAATAAAATATATATATTGATAACTTCGATTGATTGTGGTCCAAGGACTGAATGGTGTATACTTACTCCTCTGCAGCAGTCGTAGTTGCAGTTGTGGCCGAAATACATTTACTGCCTTTCCACTTCCTAGTTTCCTCTTCTTTAAACTACAAATGTTGAACAAGAAGTTGGCCTATATGTTCATACCTAATCCTAATAGATAGTTCACCGCCTTCCAGATACTACTGATGCTCACCTTCCACTCACATACTTTACATATACTACTTACACATATTCTCCATAGACCATCTTACATCGACTTTATGTATACTACTTATACCCACTTTCCATTTAATAGCACACCTACTTTCCATATACTACTTACACATATTTCTCCAACAACTCATGCCCACTTTTCATATACTCACACTACCTTTGTATACCCACTTCTTACACCCACTTTCCATGGGCTACTTAATCCACTTGGCTCTGATCTGTTAAGAAGGTAAACCAACTCGATTGCCGCTAAGCATACCTTATTTAGTTGTAAGATTGCTGATGAGGCCAGAAGATTGTTATCCGCCTTCTTACTTTTTGGGTCAAGCACAGCTTGTTTCTGTTGGTGCTACAAGAAAGCAAAGTGAACGGTCAGTTTCTGCTCAACCAGCTCCTTTTGAATTCGTACTGTCTGGCGGTAAGCCACGCAGTCATTTCTTACGTCACAGGCACCTTACCCTATGCAACATTGAGTACTGATATATACACACGCATCCACAGTATTATGTACCAGTGATTTGTCAGTGTAGGAACGGGCAGCCAAATACATGAGCCAATGGGGGACATGTTGCATAGTTCAGTTTCTGACACTTGGTGGCGCGTCAGTACTAGTGGGCCTACAGGGTCATTGACAATGCCTTGAGTTTGCCGGTACGCAGTGCAACACATATATTTTATTCAAAATTAATAGAAATGCAGGAGCCTAACCTTATAAATTTAATATAATCTATTCGTTGAATATGTTTTCTATATGTGTACCAAGCGGTTTGTCTCTAGGTGGTGTGGTTTTTCGAGATATGTGACTTCTTCTGTATGAAGATTGCTCACGGCCATTGACAATGCACTGAGTTTGCCGGTACGCGCAGTGCAAAACATCTATTTTATTCAAAATTAATAGAAATGCAGAACCCTAATCTTATAAATTTAATATAATCTATTCTTTGAATATGTTTTCTATATGTATACCAAGCGGTTTGTCTCTAGGTCGTGTGGTTTTAGAGATATTTGACTTCTTCTGTATGAAGATTGCTCACGGCCATTGACAATGCATTGAGTTTGCCGGGACGTGCAGTGCAAAACATATATTTTATTCAAAATTAATAGAAATTCAGAACCCTAACCTTATAAATTTAATATAATCTATTCGTTTAATATGTTTTCTATATGTGTATCAAGCGGTTTGTCTCTAGCTGGTGTGGTTTTAGAGATATTTGACTTCTTCTGTATGAAGATTTCTCATAGCCATTGGGTTTGCAGTGTGATAGTGTGCCGAATAGGCCCACTCGTTCAGTGGCGACGCGAACGGCAGGAATTTGAACTAAAAAGTCGGAGGTCCCCCATTGTGAGCATCCTCAAATATTCACACACACAGACACACAAGCACTCACACACACACGATATAAACAACCTCCAGCTGGGAGGGATAATGTACTGGAACATTAACTATCTGCCCCTCCCTCCCCCCACCAACTGAGGTGGCCTCCCACCTAATCCTGAGTAGGCGTGTTGAACAAAGTAAGGCGCGAATCAAAGACAGCAATACTACTAACCCAGCACCATTGTTGTTGGAACTTGGTGATGAGATCTTTGACATTCTTGCTGCCTCCAAGCCACTTGGACTTTGTGTTGTGTGGACTGGTGCGGTTTGGGCTTGTCTTTTCATCGTTCTGTGATGCGACACCGTCCCGTAGCGTGGAGCCAGACATAAGCTGTAGGTAACGCTCAATCCTGCAAACACAACGAGCTCATCTCTCATATCATAGATTCAATTTGCATAATTTATGAAATCATTATAATTTTGAAACAAAATCGTTTAGGTAGATATTTGGGTTATACATATGATGCGTTAAGAGTTATTGTACCAGTATTCTACAAATAACCCATGTATAATTCACTAAACATGGGATATTAGATTTACTGTACCAGTATTCTACAAGTAACTCATGTATAATTAATTATACATGGGAAGTTAGATTTAGTGTATCAGTGTTCTACAAACAACCCATGTATAATTAATTATACATGGGAAGTTAGATTTACTGTACCAGTATTCTACAAGTAACTCATGTATAATTAATGATATATGGTAAGTTAGATTTACTGTACCAGTATTCTACAAGTAACTCATGTATAATTAATTATACATGGGAAGTTAGATTTACTGTACCAGTATTCTACAAGTAACCCATGTATAGTATAGTTATACGAATCTTACCTGGTACAGATGATGGATAACTCTTGTTTTCCCGAGGTACAAGCCTCGGATGGTCGTGGGCTAGGGAGAAGGAAGCAACATCCGGGTACAGCAACATTCACCTAATTAATCGGGATAAAAGTGAGCTTTAATGATGGAAACCTCCAGTTCTCTCTCGGCGGAAGCGATCGGAATGGTCATGGCAGGGTGTGGTGGGTGGGCCCTAGCCCACGACCATCCGAGGCTTGTACCTCGGGAAAACAAGAGTTATCCATCATCTGTACCAGGTAAGATTCGTATAACTATACTATTTTACCTCGGTACTAAGCCTCTGGCTGATCGTGGTCGAGAGAGACCTTCACGTAGCCTTACTTTTATCAAAAGAAATCTGACGAACATAATAATAATAATAGTCAGTATAATAATTTTTTTTAGAAATTTGTACTTCTCACCAGGTCTTGTTAGTTGGTGAGTAGGCGGGTGGCAATCCCGCTGTCCTTTTCCAGTCGTTTGTTGTAATGTTTTGCAAACGACTTCGCCGTCTTCCAGCCGTTGTGTGTCAGGATCCTCCTAACAGAGATTCCCAACTTCCTTGCTTTGGAAGCCATCGCTCCTCTAGTTGAGTGCGACGCATAGCGTTCGGTGTCAATGCCTGCGGCCTTTAAAACCGTAATTGTCCATCTCGCGAGCGTGTCTCGGGAGATAGCTTTGTGTGGCTTAATAAAGCTCACCAAGAGCTGTCTTGATTGTCGTAATATTTTAGTCTTGGATATATATTCCCTAATGGCGGATACTATACATAGTTTCCTATCTTGGCGGAAGCTAGTTAAATGCACAGAGGAGAGCGGATCTCCCGTTCTGTTTGACTTGAGCAATTTGTCCAGGTCAAACGTCGCCTCGTCTCTATCTATGTCGAGACCGTTCAACGAGAGGGCTACAATTGTTTGTCCTCTATGACCAGTTACTAGGAGTAATAAAACTGCTACTTTTTGTCCTAATTGTTGGACTGACCAATGCTTGTTTTCCGGCCATGACTGGAAAAGTCTAAATACCGTAGAGACGTCCCAGAACCGACTATACTTTGGTTTGGGAGGGTTGCGTTGGTAAATGGATCTCATAATCCAATGTATGACTTCTTGTTTCCCGATAGTCTCGCCCTCAATCCTAGGCAGGATAACAGAGAGGGCGCACCTCGCTGCATTAATGGCTCCATACCCGAGTCCTTGATCTTCCATCATTCGGAGGAATCTGCCAACTTGGGCTATTGAGGGTTCCATCGGCTTAACCTTATGGATTAAGCAATGGAGGCCCCATTTCTTGAGGTAGCTTGAGTATAGTTTTACTGTTCCTGGTCTCCAGGCATGGGACATTAAGCGTTGTTTAGTAATTTTGTCAAGTCCGTATTTTTCTAAGTATTTACTCAGAAAAGGAATGCCAACAACAGGGTTGTTGACACGTCGCCCTGGGTTGTGACCTTTCCCTGATGTTGTAGGTTTATTGGTCCTCTTGGGAATGATAAAGTGTCTTTTGTTTCCCAAGTCACTGCTGCCCTCCATGGCTGTGTGTTCCAGTCCGGGACTATCAGCACTGCGTGTGTTCTGTCGTGTCTGATCTTTCTGACTACTCTGCTGATTAGGCTGAATGGTGGAAAGATATAATAGAAAGCTTTATTCCAAGTTAAAGAAAAAGCGTCCACCCGCCAAGTGTGTAGTTCTGGATGCCATGAAACGTATTTGTTAAGTTTTTTGTTCTTTCTTGAGGCGAAAAGGTCTATTTCTGGAACTCCCCATTTTTGGCAAATAATATCAAAAATGGCGTCACTGAGCGACCATTCCAAGTGATCATGGAAATGGCGGCTTTTACTATCGGCTAATGTATTCTCTGACCCCGGAATATGTGCAACGGATAACCAAACATTTTGTTGTTCGGCCCAATCCCAAATTAATTTTGCTATTGTGTTACATGCTGAGGACTTGGTACCCCCCATGTTTCTAATGTAAGCCATCGCTGTAGTATTATCCGTTAGCACCTGGACTGTGAGCTTATGTATTTTAACTAAGCTTGTCAGTCCCAAAAGGATGGCTCTTAATTCTAAGACGTTAATGTGGTCTTGGATCTCATCATCCAGCCATCGGCCCCCCGTAGCTATGTTGTCTTTATGTGCTCCCCAACCTTCCAACGAGGCATCTGTGGTAACCGTTGTGTTGGGTTCATCCATTCGGATGGGATTAGTGGAATTATGTATGTTTTGTAGCCACCAACAAATGTTGTCATGCCCCGCCTTTGAGATAGTCATAAGACTTTCGAAATTGCCTTTTGTTTTAGTCAGAGCAATATTCTTATCAATTTCGAGTGATTTGATATGCGCTTTTCCATATAAAACCGCTGGTGCATATGCTACCATAAGTCCTATCAGTACTGCTACTTGTCTGATTTTTGGTCGTTTAACGGCTAATAATTGATCTGTTGTTAACACAAATATTTCAATCTTGTCATTAGTTAATGATATTGTCATTTCCTTTGTGTCTATGAAGAAACCTAGGAATTTCAGGACTGTTGTTGGTTTTAATACCGACTTTGAGTCGTGGATGTAAAACCCCAACTTAGTTAGCAAGTAGCAAAGGTCTCTAATTGCTAACAAACAATCATTTTTAGTACGTGCTACTATAAAAGAGTCGTCAATGTAAGGAAACATGACGTGGCCTTTAATGGCCATTTCTGCAAAAACTGGTTTGAGTAGCATGGTAAACATTCGCGGTGCGCAAGCTAAACCATTGGGCAGACAAGTAAATTCATATAGTTGTCTCTTCCAAATAAAGCGGAGGAATTTCCTGTGCGCTTGAAAAATGGGGATTGTATAGTAGGCGTCTTTTAAGTCTACACTTGCCAGCCAAGCGTTTTCTAAGGAGAACATTTTGAAATGTTTGTATTCGACTAATTTATTTAGTGTTGTTAGGTCTAAAATCATCCTAATGTCGCCATTGGGTTTTGGCCTTGAAAAAATATTGGAAATGTATTCCCCATCGGTATGTTGCACGGGTGTAATAATGCCTTTGCTTAGAAATTTAGTTACTTCAGAATCAAGTTAGAGCTGTTCTTCTATCGAAAAGCGATATGGGAATGGCGTTCTGTCTTGTATGGGGGTTTCTATGAAAGGTATAAAGACCCCTCTAACGATATTGAGAACATTATTGTTATTAGTGATGTTTTCCCAATCATTAATGTGGTTAATAACATTCCCTGCCACAAAGGTGCTTACACTGGGTTGTGTTACCTCCTCTATTTGTTCCCCGGTTTGGGGAACTGCTTCTGGGGAGCATTGTCTCTCCGGAAGGGGCGGTTGCCGTCGTTCCAGCCGTACTGGTTGCGTTGGCCTCGTCCCCGCGGCTGGTAGGAGGGGTTCCGGAATCCGAACCTGCTCGCTGACTGTCCTGATCGGCGTCCCCGAAAATCTGACCTGGACTTTTTTAACTTAGCCGTATTCGTGTCCTTCTTGCCGTCTAGGTGTTTGGACTGTTTTGCTTTTGTCTCCACCTGTTTGAAGAGGTATTGGAACTGGCCTCCAAACATCTTCGACTGGTCTAGTGGCTTGCCCTTGATCGGTTTTGGCGGTAGAAAAAGAGTATACTCTTTTCCGTCGTTGTCGACCACTTTCTTTGAACGCGCGACCTCTTTGCCTGCGTCGGTAGTTACCAATTTATAGACGTTTTCAAATCGTCTGTATGACAAGAAATTGCTGGTCGCTGTAAGCGCCGCAATCGCAGAGTTCATGTCTTCGGTGACGGTTGTGAATTTATTGCCCGTCATCATACGGTTCGCTATGGGCATAATCGCCGCGAGGGTTATCAGGACTCCTTTATGAACTGTGTGAAGACACGATTCATATTTCTTCCGTTCGTCACTCATTGTGACATCGTCATCCATCTCTTTTATCGTGGCTTCGGGGATTCCTCGAATGCCCGTGTATTGTTCCGCCAGTTTTGTCAGCGTTTCTGCGGGTTTGAACGAGTCAAAGTGACCCTTAAGGTTCGTCCGCATAAGGGAGCAAGTGTTAATCTTGCTCTTTCGTACTGCCCTGATCTTTTTCTTCACCTTTTGGGTGATGTCTGCGAAAGTGCCGGTGTGGGGGTCGTCAGAATCTGAGTCGGTTGTGGTGGACCCCGACGAGCTTGAAGAAGATTTTGATTTCTTCTTCTTCGCCTTCGACTTGCTCTTAGTTTTCTTAACTTTCTTGACCTTATTGCGTGCCTTGTAGTACTCAATCGCCTCCTGATGAGTACTTCTTTTTGGGACGTTTCCGTTTCCGTCCCACGCGCACTTCCGAATCCGTAGTTTCCTGATCGGAAAGGTCCTCCCATTCGGACTTGTCCGAGAGTGACAGTCTCCCCTGAGGCGAAGCCTTAGAGGGTGGCGTAGGGAGGAGCTGTTGTAGCTGCTCTCGTATGAGCCGCACCATTTGCTCATTCGCGTCAGACTGGGAGTGCCCTGCCTCGGGCGAGTCGTCCCGGGACGCGGCTGAGCGTTGTCCAGGGGTCGCGTCGCCTTCACTGAGCGTGTGTGGTACACCTTTGGCACCCCGCTTCGCGGCCATCTCGAATTGTCTGTAACCAACCAAAAAGGGGGTTTTAGAGCGAATTAAGGCACATCTGAACCAGTGGGACAGTGCTACATGTGCTTGGCCCAATGTGGGGTATTCAAATTGTATTTAAACCAATTTAACACCAGGCGTGAGAAGCTAGAGTATATCGAAAGTGAATCGGTGGGACAAACCGAACCGAAACCAAACGAGGGGTCGGGACCAGTGTACTGTTCCCGCCCACGCTCTCTGTCCCATACACTTCTCCCTCCCGTGGTTACAGCACCAACGGGTCGGAGAAATTGCTATGAAACTCGGAGGTACGCCTCTAACCTATCATGACGACGAAGGGCTCCTGCCCACATGTCTCTCCGTTCGGCAACGGGTGGCATAATCAGGAAAAAAAACCTATCTAAGCGACGAAATGACTCCAGCCAACATGTCTCTCCGTTCGGCAACGGGCGGCAAAAACAAAATGGATGCTTCCAATTCCTACAGCACCGGACAAAAGCACAGCTTTAGTCGTGAACTAAATGTAAAACAGCCTTAAAAGGTGTAAAAGCATGTGCTATAGTGGTTCATAAACAACTTTGCCAGTTTATGTGTCGGTACTTACAGTAGAAACTAGGTAATCCGTGGTAAATTATTGCTGAGTTGCTCGTAACGTTCCTCCAGTTATGAGCGGAATATGCTAATTGCTGTACCCGGATGTTGCTTCCTTCTCCCTCGACCACGATCAGCCAGAGGCTTAGTACCGAGGTAAAATAATTAATTATACATGGGAAGTTAGATTTACTGTACCAGTATTCTACAAGTAACCCATGTATAATTAATGATATATGGGAAGTTAGATTTACTGTACCAGTGTTCTACAAGTAACTCATGTATAATTAATGATATATGGGAAGTTAGAACCATTCCAGAGCAACCTTTAAACTTGAGAGCGTTGTACAAGTACTGAGTTATTTGCTCGGCTAGGGGCCTCTTCAATAAATGAGGCTTTACACTGCTACTCGTCTCGACTTTCCTCCTTCTCTTACGTAGCCAAATTTATATATGGGATATTAGATTTATTGTAACACTATTCTCCAAGTAGTTAATCTAAATTTATATATGGGATATTAGATTTATTGTAACAGTATTCTACAAGTAGTTAATCTATAATTATATATGGGATGTTAGATTTATTGTAACTGTATTCTACAGGTAGTTAATCTATAATTATATATGGGATGTTAGATTTATTATACCAGTATTCTAGTATAATTATGTATGAGACATAATAGATTCATTTGCCTAGTATTTTACAAGTAACTCATGCATAATTATATATGGAATGTGTTAGATTTATTGTACCAATATTCTACAAGTATCTCATGTAGACTGCATCACATTTATTTCAATATTATTTTACATGTACCTAATGCATGACTATATATGGGATGTGTTATATTTATTCTACTCATTTTCTACATGTAACTCACACATGGCTATGTAGGGGATGCGCAGGGATGAAAGTGGTCTCTGGGAAAAAAAGCAGAAATGCGGATATTCTCCGATAGGTTTAGCATTGTCAGGGAATCGCGGAAAATTTCCGGAAGTTGGGCATCATATATACTGGTATACGCTGATAGTGATGTGCTGTTTCAAGGATGTATTAGCACGCTACAGTGTGGTGCTGCCACCCGGTGTTAACTGTGAGAACCAATAAAGGTTGACTGCGACATAGCATCCAGACAAGCCAATACAACATAGTATACGCTGATGGTGCCTTGGCGTTTGGAGCATTTATTAATGGTATACGCTGATAGTGCCGTGGCATCTGCACCACATATTAGTACAGATCTACGCTGAGGGTGCTGCGGGATTGAAAAATCCTGTAAATCCGCGGAATCGCGGAGATATTTCATCCCTGATGTGTTAGATTGATTGTACCAGTGTTCTACAGGTAACTCATGCATGACTATCTGGGGAATGTGTTAAATTTATGGCACCGGTATTCTACAAGTAACTCATGCATGCCTCTGTATGGGATTTGTTAAATGTATTGCACCTGTATTCTGCATATAACTCATGCATAACTATGTACTGGATGTGTTACATTTATAGTACCGGTATTCTAGATGCAAGTCATATATAACTATGTATGGAATGTGTTACATCTATAGTACCGGTATTCTACATGCACGTCATATATAACTATGTATGGAATGTGTTACATTTATAGTACCGGTATTCTACATGCAAGTCATATATAACTATGTATGGAATGTGTTACATTTATAGTACCGGTATTCTACATGCAAGTCATATATAACTATGTATGGAATGTGTTACATTTATAGTACCGGTATTCTACATGCAAGTCATATATAACTATGTATGGAATGTGTTACATTTATTGTACCAGTATTCTACATGCAAGTCATATATAACTATGTATGGAATGTGTTACATTTATAGTACTGGTATTCTACATGCAAGTCATATATAACTATGTATGGAATGTGTTACATTTATAGTACCGGTATTCTACATGCAAGTCATATATAACTATGTATGGAATGTGTTACATTTATAGTACCGGTATTCTACATGCTAGTCATCTATAACTATGTATGGAATGTGTTACATTTATAGTACCGGTATTCTACATGCAAGACATATATAACTATGTATGGAATGTGTTACATTTATAATACCGGTATTCTACATGCAAGTCATATATAACTATGTACTGGATGTGTTACATTCATAGTATCGGTATTCTAGATGTAAGTCATACATAACTATGTATGGAATGTGTTACATTTATTGTACTGGTATTCCAGATGCAAGTCATATATAACTATGTATGGAATGGGTTACATTTATTGTACTGCTATTCTACATGTAAGTCATATATAACTATGTATGGGATGTGTTACATTTATAGAATCGGTATTCTACATGTAAGTCATATATAACTATGTATGGGATGTGTTACATTTATAGTATCGGTATTCTACATGTAAGTCATACATAACTATGTATGGGATGTGTTACATTTATAGAATCGGTATTCTACATGCAAGTCATATATAACTATGTATGGGATGTGTTACATTTATAGTACTGGTATTCTACATGTAAGTCATACATAACTATGTATGGGATGTGTTACATTTATAGTATTGGTATTCTACATGTAAGTCATACATAACTATCTATCGGATGTGTTACATTTATAGTATCGGTATTCTACATGTAAGTCATACACAACTATGTATGGGATGTGTTACATTTATAGTATCGGTATTCTACATGTAAGTCATACATAACTACGTGCGAGATGTGTTATATTTATTGCACCGGTATTCTAAATGCAAGTCATATATAAGCCTGTCTCAAAAGGTGATAACTCTTTTTTTGTTTTGTCCATTGTAATGATTGACACAAAACAGCACAGAAACAGTTACACTGAAAACACAAGGACATTTGCTTCAAATCAATATGTATTCTATTGGGATTATGAAACACCATGTAAAAAACAAATCAGTATATCCTGAGCAAATGCATAAGTAGATTGTATGGTGATCGTTACAATGGACAAAGTTTTGCCCCATATTGCTTAGCACCTTTTGAGACAGTCTCATATATCTATGTACGGAATATGTTACATTTATTGTGCTGGTAACTCATTTTACTCTTACTTAGACTTAATGTACTTGTCCCGTTCTCCTGCATTCACTGCATAGCTTCCGCTTGTTGGACCTCATTAGAAAATAATGTTGGGACTGGACATACACAATTCACCTCTCCCTAGCCATGCTACAAAGGATTGTGAAAGCAGTATTCTCTGCGGCAGAGTGGTTAGAGTGTCTGACTTTTGTCTAGGTCGGACTCCTAATCTGAAGGTTGGTGGTTCGATTCCCCGTGCCCCCCACCTCTGCCAATTTGGATTTCCACCGCTGTGTATAACTTACAGCGTCATCAAAGGCTCTCATACCATGTCTATGTCGTATGGGAGGTTAAAAATCCCTTGGGTCGGTAAAGGGGCAGGCTCGGGCTTTCTATCGACAAACTGTCTAATGGTAAAAACAAGTCTATTCAGACTTATCCATGATATGCAGTATAAATCTTCAAGAAAAAAAAAAGAAGAAAAAAGTTGTGTTTGGGTGGGAGTTAATGCTAAGTGAGAATACTTAAAGCAGTTACATATAGTTGTCCATGCTGCCTGATGGCTTGGTGGAGTAGGATGCGGGGTGGGTGTGCAGGCTGCGAGGTGCTGTGACAATGCCATTCCAGTGGTTCGATGCACTAGTGACTGATGGCAGCATCAGCTGGTGCACGCTACCAGTCTGTGAGGGGAACTCGCCTTTCAGCAGCAAGCTTTCACGCCTCAGTTTCGACATGATCTCCGCTGTGTCGATGCTCTGTGCAGAGATGCGGCATCGTTAGTCACTCTTCAACCATTCACAGCGCCACCTATTAATCCACCACTGCATTAGCCATTCAACCACTTATGCCCCCCACACACACCTTTCTAGCAGGCATCATGGTGGCACCATATTATGATTACATGTTTTCATAATAACAGTGTTAATAATGTTTTATATGTATCATTGACAGAATCTTGTCAGCAAATATCCAACCTCTATTAACAATGAAAGTAAAGTGCAAATAGATCAGAAAGTCAGAACTCCATTTATTGCATAATGCAATGCATTTGAGTTGGTGCCATATTCTTTAGATAAACATATTAGGTGGATCGCTATAATCTACTTTACTTTAGTTTGAAGTCAAATTCAATCTTTTGCACGTGCCCCAATTTGCCTCCCAGGGTCACGATGCGGTTATTGTCTGCTTCCGGTGTACCCAAAGAATACTAGAGCTCAATGTCAGTGGCGAATACTCACATTTCGGTGGCTGGCTGGTTTAAAGTTACCCATATTTATGGATAACCGTGACTCAAACCTGCAATTAAAGAAAATATACCTATCTTTATCACATCAAACATTCCAGGCCAAAAATGAGGTAATTCTGGCCAAATCTATTACATTCTTGTGTGATGAAATGCTAGAACTAGTGTCTGCTAGCATTCTGAGGTCTTCGAGTGATGGGTGGCATTTCCCCCAACACTTGAAAGCATTATCACCAGGAGTAAGCAGCACAGGAGGCAGGGATGACAGTGATATCTTGTGAAAAAGCGGAAATCTGTGGCGAATATTCTATAAATAATCCTTATCCTCGTAATTATTGTCTTAACTTGTTCAATATCATAAAATGTCCCCAAAAAGCAGATATTATCCTATAGGCTTAGCAATGTCAGGGTATTATAGAACATTCCCAGAAGTCAGGTTCCATACAGTACTCTCCAAGCACTATCCAAGCTCCATTCCACTGATCAGTCAGTACAGACTATCCTTGGAGAACATGACACTCTTATTGTGACTATTATCGCCAATGCCGCCAATTCCCATTTTCTCTCACTGCAATCACACCTTGCTTTTTTAAATTTGGGTTTTATGTCCTTGCAAAATCTAAGGTCACATGAGAATGGGATTCTGACTGACCGATTGTTATCGTATATATCCCTGGCATTTCATGATAGTTAATCGGTGATTACCAAAAATCAGAGAAATCCAACGAATCGCTCAGATATTTCATCCCTGAGAAGGGTGCCAGTAACTGCTAATAGTGGTGGGTAAACCAGTACTGATAACTTACTATCCAGTTAATTCCCTAGTTTTAGTGAATCACTTGAGTCTACCTTGATATATTTGGATTATTGTGGCCTTTTCTGTAAGAATCACATTGAGGACAATACATGCATTAACACATTGCCTCCTGAAACGGGCTCCAGGCGTAGTTGACATAGGTGTACTTAATTATAGTTTCATTTAAATTTGTTGTCCGATAGTATTACATATCATTGGAAAGAGAACAAAATACTTAATACAGCTATGGATGTTTTATGCATCAAATATATCCTGACTACGCACCTGAAGGCAAATCCCATCACTACAGCATTGTTATGCCTGGATACGGTTCAAGGAGGCAATGGGTTAATGCATCCCATGAGGATGAAGGCGTTTGTGCAGGCTGGCTATCCATGGCATAAGAGAAATGTCACCTCAATAAGTGATGTAAATGCTACCGCCTCCAAAATTATACATGGATGTAACAAAAACACGTGTTCACGCTTTAAAATATGTGCATTTCACACTATCTTTAAAATCAAATGTAGAAATTTAATGAATTAAAAAATAGCCACCTGCCTCATCATCAGGGGCGCATTAATGAAGGCACTGCCCTGTCCTCAATGGGTTAACATCCACAGTTGCATGAAGCACTACTGTACGTGTAATGGTTTTTATCTAGGCATTGCACATACGCGCCAAGTACAGGTACATACATGCCAGGGCTGGGTCCGTTTGAGTACAGAGTTGAGTAGCTTCTGCGAAAAGGGGCGCAAACTTCATCTCGAGTGATGCCCGAAGACATGGTGACGAAGGGGCGGTTTATGCCTGATACCGCCACTCCGTACCGACCCCTGCCCAGATTCGTCTCCCCAATGGGCTGTGACAACACCTCGTAAACTGACAGCCTGCGGTCACTGGGGACGGAGTAGTGCTCACTGGGTGCGGAGTGCCACTCACCGTGTGTAAAGAGGCGGTCATTGTGTGTGAAGGGGCGGTTGTCGTGTGTGAAGGGGCGGTTGTCATGTGCAAAGGGGCGGTCATTTTGTGTAAAGGGGCGGTCGTTGTCTGTTAAGAGGCGGTTGTCATTTGTAAAGGGGCGGCGGTCATTGTATGTTAAGGGGCGGCCACTGTGTGTAAAATGGGATTCACAGTTAGTTGCAAAAATTTGTAATCACCAAGCACAGTATTCACCAACATAAATACAGCATGTAGACACACCTTTACATAAACACAGCAAGAATGAACACACACTTCTAAAGTTCTATACTAACACAACAAGCATCTACACACTCCTACACAAAGACGGCAAGAATGAATACCCACTTCTAAAGTTCTATACTAACACAACAAGCATCTACACACTCCTACACAAACACGGCAAGAATGAACACACACTTCTAAAGTTCTATACTAACACAACAAGCATCTACACACTCCTACACAAACACGGCAAGAATGAACACACACTTCTAAAGTTCTATACTAACACAACAAGCATCTACACACTCCTACACAAACACGGCAAGAATGAACACACACTTCTAAAGTTCTATACTAATACAACAAGCATCTACACACTCCTACATAAACACGGCAAGAATGAACACACACTTTTAAAGTTCTATACTAACACAGCAATCATCTACACACTCCTACATAAACACGGCAAGCATCAACACACACTTGTCCTATCGCCTATGGTTAGTAGGGCCTCGTTCAGGGTACACCTCCAAGTTGACTTTTGAGATGTCTTGTTGGCTTATTTGCATTCAGGGTACGCCTCGGAGCCGTCTCGCTTTTCAGGTAGGAGGCAAAAAGTGCCTAAAAAATGGCCCCCAAACTCAGTGTCTTCAGCCAATCAGAGCTCTTCTTTTCCATTGCAAATTGCTCCTCCTATGGGGGCGGCCATTTTCGAGCAACCGACTGCTTTTGCGTTCAGACTAGCATGACGTCAGGAATTTCTTCGAGACGCCTCCGAGGCATACCTTGAACGTGGCCCAGTTACTTCTGCCAACCAGCAAATACACATGCGCAAGAAATTTATAATGTAGACAACAACACTCAACATGTCTATTAGATAAAAGATTCACCCCATACCTACAGTACAGGGGTGAACCCACAGGCTCTGTAAAAGCTGGCGAAAATATCCCTCACAGTGGATGGCCTCTCCTATCTTTTCTACCATATGTTGAATTAAATCCAAAAGCCACAATCCATTGTATCCATTTCCCCATAATATATATTCTCCAATGTCCAAAGCACGTAATATCAGGTTCAGTGACCCAAAATCAGTTGGATGTGATAGAGCCCATGTGGTAAATCGGCCATCTTTAAAGGAATTGGTTCACTTACATCACTTCCTGTTGCCAGGGAGCATTTTTGCTTGTTTGTTGGTACATTAGTTGATTAAGCAGGGGAAATTTCAATCGCAGATGATTGGTCTCCCTCATTCCACTGCCCATAAGAATGCCTTATGTTTATGATGTGGTTCCACAGCCTGCTGATGTAAATACTGTATGTTCTAACAATGCCTGCTCCCTGTGTGGAACTGCAAGCAGCACCACTTTCAATGTGTGGTGTTGTGTACTTACGACCTGAGGTTGGTGTAGGTGGGCCGGTTTGCCATGAACTGCTCCTTCTTGATCATGTTCTTGATAGCTGTGCGCGACATGACACTGCTGACCGCCCTGCGTCCAGCCATCCTGCTTTGGAAAGGCACCATTCCCAGGGTAGGCGCGCTGGACTATGGCATGGAGCATACCCATACTGGTGTGAACACAAACCTCCAACATAGCAAAGAGAACTACTAGCTAGCAGCAAACATGTCACTAACGTGTGAATGTGCATTCAGACAGTCCTCATGCACAGAATTCCATTCGAGCCTATTGCAGACAATACAATAACATCACAATGCAGTTTCTGTTTGCTTGTGGATTGTTTACAGAAATTTCTTTTAATTTAAATGGATGCCTAGGTCCTTACTGTTGTTAGCTTGGTATTCAGATACAAGCCAACTATGAAATCACTCAGAAATATGCATTCTCATAAGAACTTGATACATATACTTACTTAAGTGATACTGGCTATACACACAATGTTGGAGGGTATTTATTGGGGTACATATATCCAATGCCTTTAAACCCATTGGGAGAGCTGACGTCGTCTATACAAATAGTGTGAACTGAGACAACCAACTATATGTGGCCTCTCTAGTCTAGTGGTTAGGGTGTTGAACTTGTAATCTGAAGTTGTTTGGTCTTGTGGGTTCAAACCCCATACAGTCCAAAACCTGTTTTACATTCAACAACAAAAAAACATTTTCCTTCTATATGTGTTTCTGATTGAATTATGCAATGTAATTGTACTAACATACATTTTACATTAAAGCAAATATATTTCCTGTTTGAACCACTCTGAAGTAAATTGAAAATACCTCAGTTTTACTCTCCCTTCTCTCCACTCACCCAGCTGAGTCACTTGGCTAGTAGTAGTAACCTTGACCCTTATAAACCCTAAACTGGGTCAGAATGGAGTTAGGATGTACCAGGACTATTTCTAGGTCACAGGTCAGCACCATGCACCACCTGTGGGAAAGCTGGAAACTACTGGAACATGGAATGCACCACCTGGTGTTAAAATCAGCGTAACCAGAACGGAAAGGCTCGGGTCCCTTTAAGAATTTATCTGGTCAATTCCTTGACCCAGCCTTCCGACACTTTTTCTAATGGGTTATTTGACAGGCATATCAGGATGAGGGCTGCGGGCACATAAAAGATTCCTCCCTACCAAGGGTAAGGGTGAAGAACAATCCATTAGAAAAGGTTACTTTTTAATTGCTAAATAAATAATTTTATGTAGCTTAATAGACTTTAAAATTCAATCGAGAGCATTCTATGATCGCGATCTTGTCTTTTTGCATTCTCCCTCATTCCACCAACTCTGGACCTAGAGAGGTAGAGACTGCACACTGGGACCACCACCCCCTCCAGTTAATTCATACTGAAGCAGTTTTGGCTGAGATTTAAGCAGGGTTGTCATCACCCCTACTCTGGATAGGGGTGAATCTTTGATCTAGGCTGCGGGAGTACCTATCTTATAACCTTAATTGTGGAAAGAGCATGTTAAATATTTATTACCCCACCCTAGTATTATCCTTATTAGTTAGAAATGCCTAATCCTTTACAGTTTCTTTTGAATTGAGTAGCTTAAAATTAACAGGGAATACTTTGAATCTTGTGTATTGTTATTGTTTCTTGTCCTAATTCTTCAGTTAATGATTGTGGAGAATCAGAGTAGTTCAGTTAGAGCAGACCTAAATTGAAAATAGTACCAGCAAAATGGCATGAATACCATTCGGAGAGAGGGAATGACCACCTCACAGGGCATCGAAAGCCCTTTCGGCACCAGTGGTAAAACCTCATCTGATGATCATCTAAACGCTCAGCTAATGCCCCACATATCTAGCGTTTTCTGGTGACCCTATCAGTTCAAATTACATTGAATTGTGATCGCGTTGAAATAATGTAGATCCGGATCTTCGTAGTCTATGAATTAATAAGTTATTTGAACAAGCAAGCATTGAGAATATTACCTTCAGTGATACATATTTGGTAGATTCCTTTATTTGGTCGATGTTATCCTCTTTGCCTTCTCTGAACGGATTCGTTCTGTCTAGTATGTCGTCTCCTAACAGAACATGGGCAGGCAATTAGTTATCCTTCAAAGTAGGTTATAATTAATGTATCTATTTATTAAGCGGGTGAAATTTCAAATGTGTACAGTTGGTCTTCCTCCTTCCGCCGTTCCTTTGGGTACATCTGGTTTATACAATTTATGTTTTTTTCTTCTCTTTTTGATTAATGTTACTATTCTAACAATTACATAATATATAATTAACCATAGCTTAATGTAGCAGAGCATAATGCAGCTTTTCCCGTGGCCTTGTGTATGGTACGCCCGCTTCCCGTGTGGCCTTCATATTGTGGGCTCAAAAATACCCAAGCCAAGTCAAATCAATTAATTTAAAATCTATTCTTGTCGCTACATAGCCTTGCACTTGGCATTACTGGGATAGGGCAAGGAGCAGTTCGATGAGGCAGACCGATTGTCCGCAATTGAAACTTACACTACTTAATCATCAAATGCAAACAAAAATCTAAAAATGAACAAAAAGGAAATCGTTCTAAGCCGCTGTGGGTAGTTAGTCACCTGAACAGCTTGTGCTTGACTGTGAGTCGTTTAGCGACTGCTGGCTGTGGTTCTCGGATTTGTCAACTACTTTGTCCTGGTTCTCCGACACTTGGCACTTTGGCTCTGCTTCGGCTGCTTTCTGCTGTGCCACCCACTGAGAGTGTCGCGACAGCTTCTTCTCGGGTATGATCCTCTTCGCTGAGGTGATGCTTCGGTTTCGCGCCCCCCTCCTGCCTAGCCCGGTTTCTTGGATCATCTTAGGCACTTGTTCCCCAGCGTGCTGCTCCTCCATGATGGGTTTGATGGCGACCCCGTGGAGACCCTTTGCGTTCAGGTGTAGTTCTGTAGACAGTAAGCTATCTACTTTTCCTTTGAACGTCCGCCAGCTGCAAAAAAACATACAATACAGCAAATATGTGACCAGTCATGGCAAATGGTTAGGAGGGCCATATCTGTTGAAAATTAATTCCCGGAATGGCAAAAATGTAGGTTTGAGTCCCATGTGCAATTCTATGTGCAATGGTTGCTATCATTTGCAAAAACACCCCACGGCCAGGATACTGTACCAGCTATCCGGTGTATAATGTTGAACTACCCGCGTGTCGGTGCTGTAAGTGTGCTACCTGGCTATTTGTAATTGGAATTCCAAGGGGACGAATGTAGTGAGGTGCACTCACGTCCCCAGCTGAAATGCCACATACAGAGCTAGGCATGGGTAGGTTGATTGAATCATGGAGCATAGATAGGCTAATGGTTAGGACGTTAGCCTGGAATGGCGAAGTGTGGGTTCGAGTCTCGCTCTGGGCACCGATGTTTCATTTCATTTGCAAAAACACTCCCCACGACAGCAGCATGACCACAATGAGATGGCTTCGGTACCTCAATGACACAAGCGACACTGAACAGATATTTGTATTAGCCGTCTGAGTCGGCTATTGCAGCATGGTGCCGATGGCACCCGCATCCCAGTTGAGCAGCACTATGAAGCCACCGATAGCCTACAGTCACAATTCGGTAGTTATCCCTCCTTTTTATGACTTCACGTGTTGCCAGAACATAAAACCCGAATCAATCAGTTCCAAGCTACCTACACTGCCTGCCAAAAAGGTGCAACGTCACCTGGCTTTAAGCATCATTTGAAATGTGTAAAAAAAAATCAAAATGGCTGCTACATTACCATTTCATAGGTCTAATTTCACGTTGTATAATTTATTATGCGAATAATATTCACGACAGAGTACTTGTACTATTCGTGGTTGGAATAATACAAATTTACACCAGTCCGGGTGGGGGGGGGGGCACTGCTACTGTAAATTACTTGTATCACTATGTTATTTGCAACTGTCCTATCTGGTGTGCATTACACATTGTTTCTATCTAGATGTATCTATGTGCGTGTGCTATACTCCTTGGGACTCTCCCAGTCTGTGATGTTGGGTAGGTGTCCTATCTTGAGCTCCCTGGTCAGCAGTCCGCCTGCAGCCACTTTGGTGCGGAGCGCACTAGCACGCATGCGCCAGTTCCATGCACCAATCGAAATAACACACAGACACGAAATCAAAGAGGTGCCACCCCATGGAATGTAACTTTGTAAGCCCCATTCTCAGCCGTTGCTAGGGGCAACTCCCACCCTAGTTACTCCTGCAGCTTTGTCTCTGGAGACAGGGTTGCAGAACAACGCATTAGAAAAAGTGACGAAAGGCTGGGTAAATGAAATCAGCACATCAATTCTTAATTTAAGAAGCAAAATATATTCTTTATATACATCTTCATATTTACATGCTACTTTTGAGTTGGAAAATATCATAAAACATGCAGTTTAATGGACCTTAAAAGTGAAATCGACAGCATTCTCTGCTCGCCATTTTGTAATTTTGCCTTCTCTCCCATTTCACCAACTCTGTGCTGATATAAGTTTGTTTGTTTGTTGTTGTTTTATGTCTTAGCAACATCTAAGGTCATATCAGGATGGGTACCGACTTGTGACAGTGCACACTCATGGCGACTTTATAGTGCTGTCCCACTGGGAAACCAGGCCGCCAGCACCATGACCTGATATCCCACTCAGTCACATTATCCTGACACTGAGCCAACCAGTCCCTGTCCTATCCTATTCATGCCGAGCGCCAGGCTAGGAAGCGACAAGTATACATTTTTAAGTCATTGGTTTGACTCGACCAGGGTTCGAACCCAAAGCCCCCCGATCTACCAGCACGGGAGATATAAGTAGATCTAGCCATTAGATACTGGAATCACGAATTCCACTTCCTCCATACTAAAGCAATTTTCGCCTCCATTTAGACTGCGTTGTCATTCACCTCTACGCAGAGTAGGGCTGAATCTTTCATCTACGCCCCCCCTACCTTTGGATGTTGGTGAAGGCAGGCAGTGGTGCTTGGGGATGTTTCTCGGGAGTGCTTGTTGAGTTGTAGTTGATGTTGCTGCCTGATACTCCGCGCGTCTCTCTCAGTCGGCGCACATTCTGTGCTGAGTGTGAGTCAGCCGTTTGTCTGTGTGCAGAGACAGGAGTAAATAAACCAGCATGGCCTCTTACCACCACACTCAGTGCCCCAGTAACACAGGCAGTGAGTGCTTCAACTGTCCTCACAACGCACGAAAGCAAATTTATAATAGTCGATAATTATTCTACTTTAAGGAACAGACCAGACTTGTGCACCCTATCTCGCAGATTTCAGTATTGTCAACATTATTTTCTGTATTATTAAAGTTGCATAGTCCGATGGATTTGAGTTTCTGTCATTTTCTGAGATAACTATATTAGGTTGATCATTATAATCAACCTTTCTTTCGTTTGAAATAACTTGTGTTTTAAATGTCTAACTTTTGAGATATTTAAAGTGCAAGGATGCAAAATTAATTTGGGCTAACAGGCCAAACCTCTGACACCATCAGCTTCTGCAGTAACAGGTTCCATTAATTTGATTCAGTATCCCCTTATATGTGGCAACAAATGCTGAATAAGTGCAACAGTATCTAAGTTAAATATGTAGAATCAAATCTGGATAATTGTTTTGGTTGTGAACATTGATGTTTTCACCGGACTATGCAGCTTTAAATGACTTTCAGTAATCCATATCTGTGCACCTGATCTCACAACTTTCAGTATTGCCAAAGCTATTTTCTGTATTCTTGAATGATTTTCAGTAGCACTGTTACCGTGAAAAATAAACAATTAAATAGCGGGAACATTAGTTTCTCGATTACACTTATCGGATAAAACGGGGGTGTACACACTTTTAGATGGATGGCGATTGCATAAGGGAACAAACAAATCTCTATTTGGGTATTCAATGTTCGATTCCGTAACAAACACGGAGGAATGCGGAGGAATGCATTCAGTGTCTTAGTACTTACACACTGACTCACCTCATAGTACTCGCGTTCTGAAACATGAAATCAGTAGGGAAAAGGTATGCTACTTTGAATAGGCTCCTCCATAAGTGCTATTCTAACTCCTTCCACTAAACTAAGGACAGTTAAATTCTCCGTAATGTTATTCCATTCCGGTAGACAATTATTTAGGTTACCAGCTGTAAATGTGCTTACTGGAGTCTGCGTCGCCAGTTCTACTTGTTCCCTGGGTGGGGGAACTGTTTCTGGGCATTGACTCCCTCTTGAAGGGTTTGTTCCCGTCGTTCCAGCCAAACGACTGCCTCTGGCCCCTTCCCCTCGCCTGATACCCGTAGTTTGTTTCTAACCGGCCTCTTCGTTGTCCAGTCCGACAATTTCGAAAATCCTGGCTCATTTTCTTGAAACGGGTAGGATTAGTGTCTGCAGATTTCTTTTTGTCCGCTTCCATGCATTTCCCACACTTCGTGCCAGTCTCCACTTGCTTGAACAAGTATTGGAGTTCCCACCGAACATCTTAGTTTTGTCCAGTGGCTTCCCTTTGATAGGCTTGGGGGCAAGGAATAATGTAAATTCCTTCCCATCATTGTCCAAAACTTTCTTGGACCTCACAACTTCCTTTCCTGCATCGGTGCAGACCGCCTTGAACACGTTTTCAAAACACCTGCAAGAGAGGAAATTGCTGGTTGCCGTAAGCAGCACAATCCCCGCATCCATCTCCTCGCACAGCGACAAGAACTTGTTCTCCACAATCATCCTATTTGCAATAGGCGTGATGGCTGACAGAGTTGCCAGAAAACCCTTGTGTACCATGTGGAGGACCCCTTCAAACTTCTTGCGGTCCTCACTGAGCTTCACGTCGGCGTCCATCTCTTTGATGGCCGATTCTGGGATACCTTTAATCCCCGTGAACTTCTCCATCAGCTTCATGATAACCTCTGCCGGCTTAAAGGTATGGAAGTGGCCTTGGATAGTCTTCCTCGTCATAGTGGTGGTCTGGATCTTCTTCCTCCGAAGTATTTTACACTTCTTGACCACATTCCCACTAAGTTTGGCGTATTTACCCGCCCGTTTGGTGTCTGAGTCAGAGTTCGTTGAGCACGAGTCCGACGAAGAATCTGAAGAGGAAGACTTACTCTTCTTCTTCTTCTTAGATTTCTTCTTAGCCTTTTTCACCAGCGGCTTCTTCTTGCATGCCCTGGTGAACTCATCCCCATCAGAAGACTGTTCCTTCACTTTGTGTTTGCGTTTGCGCGCAGCCACAATGACTTTCACCTCCAACTCATAGTCAGAAGAGTCCTGATCGTCAGAAAGATCCTCCCAATAGGAATCTTCTGAATCCTGCACTGGCTTCCACCCTTCTGGTAGCCTGTGCTTTGGAGGGAAGCATCTCCTCCAACTTCTGTTGAACCAGGCACGTAAGTCATGCATCTAGGTCAGCCGGGCTTGGCTCAGAACCCCCCGCCTCCTCAGAATCTCTTTGTTCTGGCGACCTTTGTACCCATACCTGTGGTGACGGGTCTTCGTCTTCACTGAGCACTCGACGTGTGTCAGGCTTACTCCACTTCATAGCCATAGCTGGTAGTCTGTAAAGCAGCAAAACCAAAGGTTAGGCATAATTCAATCTGAATATCACACAGGTAAAAATGGTATAAAAAAATACCTAGTGTATAATGGTGTTAAATCCGTATTTAAACCGTTTTTAACACAGGGGTGTGTGTGTAATAGACTGTTGTAGGTCACGGTATGAACAATCAAACGATGGGTAGGGACCAGTGTAGTGGTACCCTCCCACACTCTCTGTCCAATAAACTTCTCCCCCCTGTGGCTTTGTAGGCCAACAAGTTGGAGAAAATACTACAGGACTCGGAGGTATGCCTAATAAATGTGGGGAATCTAAAAGAGACCCATGAATAAATCCTATCGATGTAAGTGACTCCTGCCAAACATCTCTCCATTTGGCAATGGGCGGCATTATAAAACAATGGCTGCATTGTTCTAACAACGTTACAAAACAATCGTAATAAGGCTGTAAAACAGTCCAAACTTAAAGTTGCATAGTCCGATGGTTTTGAATTTCTGTATTTTTTCTCAGATAAATATATTAGATCGATCACTAGTATCTACTTTACATTAGTTCAGTTACTTTTATTTTAAATGGTAAACTTTTGAGATATTTTGATTGCAAACATGGAAAATTAGTTTTGGCAAGCTTGCCAAAACTCTGACACCATAGACTTCTGCAGTAACAGGTTCTGTTAAATTGACTCAGTATTGCCTTCTATGCAGAAACAAATGCCTAATAAGTGCATCAGTATCTAAGTTAGATATGTAAAATCAAATCTAGATAATTGGTTTGGTTTTGAACATTTTATATTTCATCGGACTATGTAGCTTTAAGGACAAGTGTTAAAACTATATTTAAGTGAATGCTAACACAAACTGAACCAATGTATCCAGTTAAAAAGATATTAACCTGATTGGTTTAGTAGTTAATGTAGAAAACTGCCGGAGCTACTCAACTAACGTCCTCCCGTTATGCTAATTGCTGGACCTGGATTTGCTTCCTTCTCCCTGGACTACGAGTAGCCAGAGGGTAGTACCGAGGTAATATATATATATATATATATATATATATATAGATCTTGATATATATACACATACATAAAGATAGTTATGTGTATATACAAACATACATAAAGATAGTTATAATATATATGTAGTAGTCTGCATTGATGTGATAGGCAAGGAGGCACATAGGCAGGTAGGCGTGGATAGGGTGATTACATCAAGGAGCCTAGGTGGTTTAATGGTTAGCACGCTAGCCCTGGAATGGCAAGAAGTATGGCTTCGAATCCTCCTCTAATCCCAATATTTCCCATTTTCATCACCCCCATGTCACTGATTGCCATGACCAGGAAGGAAACTCTGTACATGTGGTATGGTTATTGAATCTGCCCTGCGTATGTATAAGTGCATTGCCTGTATGCATGTAATTGCAAGCATTAAACGACCGGTGGATGCAAGCCATTTAAATTATGTACAATTCCAGAGGGACAGGTGTAATAGTTTGCATTATGTCACAGGCAAGGGGCCACATAGATAGGTAGGTGTAGCTAGGGTGATTGCATCAGGTAGTATAGGTGGTGTAATGGTTAGCAAACTAGTTTCGGAATAGCAAGAAGTGTGGGTTTGAATCCTGCTCTAGGCTCAATATTTCCTATTTTTATCACACCCACGACATATATAATTACATATATATTTATATATTAGGAAATGGAATGTTATTTTTGTTATTCTTTAAAATAATATTGTAGCTAGACTAGGCTTACCTGTAAGTTTAAGTATTAACATTTATTTATACAAATCTACAAATACGATGGTAATGATCAGGGGAGAGAAACATCTCATACAACAGGTACACGCTTCAGCATTCGTAGTTGGAGGAACACAACATCAAACTAAAACTGAAAGTACTGAATAATATTTAAACATTCAAAATATGTTACTATGTCTCATAGTATGAGTAGTTTGCCAGCTGCTCCTCACTGATATATAATATACATGGATATATATATATATATGGAAATATATATATAGTACGTATAATGAATTATGCAGATATAAATAGGCGGAGTATCGTTATTATTATTATTATTCCATCATGTTACTTCGATATATTATTATTGTCCAATCGCTGACTTGCCCGGATTTGCCCCGGTTGCCCACTACTAGCGCCACCACCGGGCGCTTTCCGGTGCTAATCTGCCCTGCAAGTCACTTCGATTCTAGATTTCAAACTGAGCACACCTTACACCACACCACAGTCTACTTCCTACCTGTGTGTTTACTTCTGCCGGTCGTCCGGGCCAGCGGACGACGAGAACCTGAGACTGCGCTCGACGATGTGTGTCGTTTCTACATGAACAAAGGAGGATCGATCTCTTCATGCGGATGACGGTATCGTAAAAACATTTATAGATCGACCGTTTCTCGGCTCGACACTCGTGTTACAGATGCCTACATACTTCATGGTTGTCGACCTCCTCCTGCATGTTGGAACAGCACGATCGACGCGAATCAACGAGACGATTCAGGAGTGCAAAACAGTTAACTAGCAACTTAAGCAGGAAATTTGAATCCCGATCGACTAAACAAGTCGAGTTTATCTGAATATTTGATTCATTGACTCTCTGCTTTCTTTATTATGTTTGACCATCTATGTGCAGCGAACATGATTGTCGAGTATCTTATTGACAATATGCACGTATTTGTAATGTTTGCTTCCAGTTCTAGTTCAAATTAACGGTTGTTATGCTTATGACGCCATTCTCTTTACTGAGTGCGCTACCTGCTGCTAATCCGCTTAACCATTGAGCACGCCTAATCCGCTTAATGAAGCGTACCGTAGTACGGCTAGTACGGTAGGTGGTTAAAGCTTATAGGATGCCAGGCCAAGGTTACTGTACTGATTGCGGTTCTACCCACAAACAGGACCAGATAGCGTGTGCGCGGAAAAGTATCGACACACTGGCCCAGAGTAGCATGTCCACGCGCAGCGGCAAAGCGTCTTCTAAAAATACGAGATCGGCAGCCGAGCAGGCCGATAGCATCGAGATGGACTCGACTACTTCAGCAATGTCAGTGCTAACATTGGATGGCCGTGAACGGAATGCGAGGGAGGCGATCGACACCATTAAAGCCGAGATGCGAGTTGCCGAGCTGGAGGACGAACTGGAAGCGTTGAAGGAGGAGCGTGAGAGACGAAAAACGAGGCGCCGGACGACTGCGACTATGGACGACGGACGACGGGGTGCCGACTTTCCCGCCATCACCACCGATCGTACTTCGACCCGGCATTCGACAAGGGACGATATGCGGCACACGGACGACCGGAAACGGACGACGGACGCTACACTGCCACCACCGACGTGGACACGCGGATCTGACCGTGAGGACGGTCATTCGACCTTCGGGCGCTCGCGTCGACGGTCGAGAGGGTCGAGCAGGCGGTCTTCTAGGTCGAGCAGCGACGGCAGCTCTTCACGACGCAGGAGAAGTAAGTGGTCTCTCAGGAAGTACGGGCAGGGGAAGGACGTGCGGAAAATGAACGCCCACGAACTGGTAAAGGCTTCCTGTCAATGGTGCCTGGACATTCCCTGCCTTACGATAGCCGACTACAGGGTGTTCATCGAACACGTCAGCTTTATCTCGCCAAGAGCAAGGGATGACCATTACAAGGACATCGCACATGTGGACCACGTACTTGCTATCCGCAAGCTTGGTGAGACCGTCAGGTTTGCGGCCTTCTCCAAGACGCACCAAGACGAAAGTATCGAACACTACGGTCCTCATAACATGAAGCCGAAGAAGGCCGCAAACTGGAACCACAGTGCTGGGAAGCGTTCACCTGTCAGAGCAGCGCGCAGGGCATGCTATGCATGGAACGGGGACAATGGATGCGTGCGTTCCGATTGTCGTTTCTCTCATGCTTGCTCGCTATGTGGTTCCAAGGGACACACCCGCTCGAAGTGCACAGACTGACGTTTGAAGATTAGGCGATCTAAAAACGTCGGTTGCCAGACAGCCGAGCTGGACACTTCTGTAGTTGCTGTCATTGATTTCCCCAATAACACCCCTGACGATTCTCATGATACGCCTGACCTAACCAATACTGACGTTCAGGTTTCTTTCCCCATTGACAACGATCATAGTACTGTTACCGTCGATGTTTCAGATGGGGTTGATGCGGTTCTCGGGAAGGGTAGGGAGACCCAGGTACGGGGGGGGCGCATTTGGTGATGTTTTACGCTGGCTGCAACCAGCTGGGGCCAGTCGTGGAGATCGCTTGTTCGTTGAGCAAGGCGATCCTAGTAGCCTAATGATTGTGTGGTTGGCTCCTGTGGGTGCGTCCATAATATTGCCGGCGTCGCTACTAGACCCTGTAGAGTCTTCGCTGAGCTATTTTTGCGGGGCGACGCCGATCCCGATTGGTTATATATTATGATCGGAGTTACGTTCGGTTTCCGGGTGGTCAATCCCGGATGCGCGGTGAGTTACATTCCAACGAAGACTCGCGGTAAGTCAGCCTGGGAGGGTGACATTGTTGACAGGAAGTTTCTGAACGAGGAGCGTGATGGTTTCATCTCCATCATCGATGTGCCCGCAGCATGTACCCACGATGCATTTGTCGTCCCCAAGGACGAAGGCGGCGGGCGGGTCATCATCGATTGTAGTATGCCCTCGGAGGTTTCTGTCAATAATTTCACGGACCAGGTCTGCCAAAAGTTTTCTTACAGAGGTCTGGAGGATGTTACAGACATGTTGGAACAGGGTGACGGGCTAGGAACCATCGATATTAAGGACGCATACAGGGCTGTATCGACCCACCCCGAGGACTGGCAGTGCCAGGGTCTCCGATACAGGAGACCTGGCGAGCGAGACTTTGCTTACTTTCTTGACAACCGCCTCAGCATGGGCCTTTCATCAAGCCCTTACATCTTCTCCAAAATTTCTGATTTTGTTGTTAGGTGCTGTGTTCGTGAGGGCCTTGACCGGGTAGTGAACTACTTAGACGACTTTTGTGTCATTGGTAGTACCAGGCTCGAGGTCGAGCAGGGCCAGATGATATTGATAAGGATCCTTCGGAGGATGGGTTTCTTTGTGAGTTTCAAGAAGGTAAGCAAAGCCGACACCAAGGTCCGGTTCCTCGGGATCGATGTTGACTCCGTGAGTCTTGAGCTCAGCCTTCCACATGATAAGTAAGTTAAAACAAGGGAAGTCCTACACAGGCTCCGTGGTCGGAGGAAAGCCTCCAAGAAAGAACTTGAATGTGTTGGGGGCCTGCTTGCCCACTGTGCGAAGGTTATCAGGGGCGGTAGGACTTTTACCAGATGTATCTACGACCTGATGGCCAAGCTAAAGCAGCCCTACCATAGAGCCCGACTGAATAAGGGGGTGAGGGATGACATAGACTGGTGGTTGAACTTCGCTAGCACGTTTAACGGCAAGGCCAAGATCTTGGGGAAGTTCGCCCCCGTTATATCAATGTACAGCGATGCTTCCAACTGGGGTTTCGGGGCCCTCCATGGGAACGATTGGTTAGTGGGCTCCTTCATGGGCGGAGCCAGCAAGACTCTTGAGGCCTACGTCGGCCACCACCATGTCATCCCCCCTTCTAACGTCGGTACATCTCACATTAATGTCCAGGAGATGTGGGCTGTCTATGCGGCCTGCCTTCGTTGGAGTGCTGGTTGGGCCGAGAGCACCGTCATGATTGTGACCGATAGTGCTGTGGTCCAGGCAGCACTGAACACGGGCAGGTCGAGATGTAAGGGCATTATGTTTTTTCTCCACAGACTATTTTGGCTTGCGGTTGAACATAACTTCGTCTTTAACTCCATTTATATACGCAGTAGCCTAAATGTTATCTGTGACGCTCTCAGTAGATTGAATCAGAATGACAGCGTGGACAGGATTAGGGCAGTTGACGTTGCTGGTGCACTATGCTGTGGCCACGTCTTTGATGCCTCGTTTGTCTGTTGCAGGGATATCGGCGCTAAAGGACGAACAGATGGGATATCAGTGCCAGTGTTACGCAAAGAACTCGGCCATCGCGAGGGAGGTGCAAATTCAAAAATATTTAGCTTATGTTGATTCATTTAACTCATCTAGGGCCCCTATTCCCTGTTCCGCCGAGCAGGTCGCCCTCTATGCTACGTGGCTTGCCCGTTCCTTAAAGTATCGGTCGATCCTCAATTACTTGAGCGGCCTTAACTATTTCCTTAGGCAAAACGGTGAGCCATCTATCGATTATAAAGGTTTTGTTTTGGCCTCCACTCTGAAAGGAATCCGCCGGGTCAAGGGTGATGCACCTCGACGGGCGATGCCGCTGCTTCCACACATGTTGCGAAGAATTTTCGCTCTTCTAACAAATAACCCAGGCCACGTTGCTTGGAGGGCGGCCGTTCTATGCTCCTTTAGAGGTCTCTTACGGAAGTCGCAGGTGACCATGTCAGACTCTACTCTTCGTAGGTCTGACTTTGTTTTCCATGACTCGGGGATGCTCCTGACGGTCCGCCGTTCAAAGACGATCCAATTCACTGAACGGGTGCTCGAGATTCCAATTGCCAGGTGCTGCGACACCGATGTCTGTGCTGTGCATTGGACGGAGAGACACTTCAGTCAAATCTGGGCGGGCCCATCTGAGCCTGCCTTCCGGATCCCATGTTCGGGCGGTCTCTCCTGTCCCCTCTCGTACCACGTTTACCAGGAGACCCTAAAGAGATTTTCCACTAGGGCGGGGCTTGACGCTCCCACCCTCTCGTCCCACTCCCTTAGAAGGGGAGGTTGCACTTTCCTTGCTATGTGTGGGGCCACAATCGAGGAGCTGAAGGCTCGAGGTGATTGGGCCTCCGAGACAGTTTATAGCTACCTGCAGACACCCCTGGGGACTCGGATAGTGAACGACTTGAGGGTGGTCGCGGCCCTTTGCTCGGATGATTCGCGTGTTGGGTTGGAGGGAGTCGCTTAGGCTTCTCCTTTGGCCTGTTATCTCGCTTGCCCAGACGCTCAATAAAAGTGTCCGACCCAACACGCGTCTCTATCCTTCCTTCCTTACGTAGCCATGCTTTATAGTACGTATAATGAATTATGCAGATATAAATAGGCGGAGTATCGTTATTATTATTATTATTCCATCATGTTACTTCGATATATTATTATTGTCCAATCGCTGACTTGCCCGGATTTGCCCCGGTTGCCCACTACTAGCGCCACCACCGGGCGCTTTCCGGTGCTAATCTGCCCTGCAAGTCACTTCCATTCTAGATTTCAAACTTTTAACGGTATGCCTGTTATCTCGCTTGCCCAGACACTCAATAAAAGTGTCCGACCCAACACGCGTCTCTATCCTTCCTTCCTTACGTACCCATACTTTATATATATATATGGAAATATATATATATATATATATGGAAATATATATATATATATACCCATGGTGTGAGTGAGAGGACCGCTTATCATTAGGCTAATATTCATAGATTCATAAGCATCTTATTAATATTCTTACCTCATCTCTCGAACACTGTTAGTTAAATTTCAGGGGAGTCTTTAAAGCATGTTTATTTTGCTACCCTATTTCTCTGTATATGCCCTACCTTTTTTCTTTTCGGCAAAGAAAATTAGAAACCTCCCCTCCACTTAATTGTGTTTTGCTGTTTCACACTAAGTCCAAGACTATTTTCTGAACTTGTCCCAACCTCATAGTTTACTTTGGGGGTAAGCTTGCACCTGTTGTGGTGCAAGATTGTTTCCCTCCGCTGAAACATTATGTTGGGTATTTGGAAGGCAAAGTAAGAATTAACAATAAAAATGAATGCTTGAATATGTATTGAACCTAATTATTATGATTACTGGTCTATGCTAAAAACAAGTCACGTCACGATAGCGGTCAGGGGCCTTTTCTGGCTAGACGCGCAATCATAACTGTTTCGCAGATAGCATCTTTTGCTGTCCCACTGGGTGCTATGAAGCTGCTATGAGATTCAAAAGGAGGCAGGGCCTGTTCATTCATTGTTCCCTCCGAACACTTTCTTTAAAAGAAGTAAGTCACAGATTTTCTTTTACCAATGGTGCATTTATGCTGCCCATAACAGTTATTGGGTTATGTAATGCTATATCACTGATCATGTGCCTATCTCCCATTGCATCCCATAATATCCCATGGCTTGGGGAGCATCAGTTCAGTGCTGCCAATCTGGATTTGACAAAAAAAGGATAAAATCTTTGTTTTTAAGTATCACAATTATCTATAAAAAAAAAGGTATTTAAAAAGTATGAATAAGGGTCAACTTAACCTGCTTTGTAAGCATTTGTTACCTTGTTAAGCTAACATGTGCTGCTTGTGAACACACTTCAGGAATGATGTATGCAGTGTTGTGAGGAGGTGTGGCTGCTCAGCCATCAGTTTTGCATAGTTCAGTGCACTATCACTTGGTAACTGACAGCAGAGAGCTCAATAAACGTTCCACTCAACCCAACCCAACCCAACACACACTCCACTCCTGCAAAGTGGTGTTCTCTGTGGTGGAGTGGTTAGAGTGTCTGACTTTTTTCTAGGTCAGACTCCTAATCTGAAGGTCGGTGGTTCGATTCCCCATGCCCCCACCTCTGCCAATTTGGATTTCCACCACTGTGGATAATTTACAGCGTCATCAAAGGCCAGTTGCTCTCATACCATGTCTATGTGGTGTGGGAGGTTAAAAATCCCTTGGGTCGGTAAAAGTGTAGGCTCGGGCTTTCTATCGACAAACTGTCTAATGGTGAAAACAAGTCTATTCAGGCTTATCCATAATAGGCAGTATAAATCTTCAAGAAAGAAAAAAAGAAAGAAAGAAAAGAGACTAGCAAAACACATCTCTCAATCTCATCAAATTCCTAATTCTAAGTCTGAGGAGCTTTCAATTACCACATTGGCAATTTCTTTTGCAGAAAAAAGTACAAAAATTATCTACCTGACAAAAGGTAATTTTTCCTTGAAAAAAGTATAATACTTTCAAAAGGGAATAAAGTGGCAGCACTATCAGTTGTATCTGTGAAACAGCCTGTGACTTGGTCTGCGTTGCTCTGTTATGTAAAAACTTGAGGGACTAACAGTTTCATCGCTGAGATCTGCATTGAGGAGAGGAAGGAGATTTTGTTGACCGGAGTGCTGAGGAGATTCTGGTTGGATCTCTCTCCGCTAATGGAGGCATGGCTACTAGCACTAGTTGGCGGCTGCATCATGGGAGTTGCTGTGTAGTCATTTTCACGAGTATCCTGGAAGAAAAACACCAACATTTAAGGGTATTATGATATGATGGTTTTGAGTTTGTCGTTTTTAAAAGATAAATATCTTAACTTGATCGGTTTTTTGTTGTTTTCGGTTCAATTCTTTTGGTGATGGTGTATTTATGCTGCTCAAAACAGTTAAGTCTAATGACTTGTTTTCACCGCTAGACAGTAATAGTCACATGGTTCCCCTTGTTTTGTTACTTTCAATCATATAGCTATCTACTGCAAACATTCTTTCTCTGTTTGTAAACATTCTCCCACATCTCCCTACGCTCTGTGGGTCTGTTAGTTCTACAATTCGTTAGTTGTTTGGTTATCTATAGTTATTTTCTTTGACTGACTTCACCTTGTTTTTAAGTTTACCTCCTGGGTGTATTATGGCTAGCAGGTATACTTTCTAAGAGTTTGCTTCAATTGTTAGTGTATTTTTTATATTTATTTCGCTATAATCTACTTAAAGTTGCATAGTCTGATGGTTTGAGGTTTTGTCATTTTCTGAGATAAATATATTAGGTTGATCATTATAAGCTATCTTACTTTAGTTTGAAGTAACTTTTATTTTGAATGCCTAACTTTTGAGATATTTGAAGTACAAACATGCACAATTAATTTAGGTAAGCACACCCAAACTCCAACACCATAGGCTTCAGTAGTAACAGGTTCTAGTAATTGGACTTATTATGCCCTTCTATGCAGCAACAAATGCTTAATAAGTGCACCGGGAACTAAGTTAGATATGTAGAATCAAATATAGGTCAGTGTTTTGGTTTTGAAAAGTTGATGCTGTCATTGGACTAGGCAACTTAGACATTAGTTTGGATTAACTTCAGTTGAAAATTAGGCTAACTTTGGAGATACTTGAAGTGAAAATGTGCAAAGTAATTTTGGTGTCCATCATATTATATAAACTATAAATGGACATATCCCGGATTACTTGAATATTGGAGTAGGGTGTGAAAAAACCTACAAAGAAACATGCTATCATTCCCTTTTAAATAATAAATAGATAAAACAGGCTATTATTCCCTTCGAAATAATACTTACATAAAACATGCTATTGTTCATTTTTGAATAATAAATATATAAAACATACTATTATTTCTTTTTAAATACTAAACATATAACATATGCTATTATTCCTTTTTAAATAAAAATATATTAAACATGCTATTAGTCTTTTTTAAATGATAAATATATAAGACATGTTATTATCCCTTTTTATCCATTGAATTAGTCCAATAGTGATATGCTGTGGTATTTTAAATTTATTTTTCATTTGGGGACCAAGACTTGTCATGTAATTAACCACATAACTGGACCTGAGCAAATGTAGAACGTACCCATAATTAGCAACGCAAGACGCGAATCGGTATAAAGTGGATTTTATTAGTTAATATTTTTTCTTCAGATGGCATTCTTGTTTCGCTATGTCAGTTCGTAATTAAATTGTCTCTGTTCCCAGCGCTCAACCTTGCGTTCTTATAGATGGGTGGGTGGGATGGCTGAGAAGGAAAAGAAGAGGGCTTTGCAGTAACCACGCAGCAGGTTCGGGCTCACTGGCGAAAGTGAGCTACTCGGCGCTCACATTGGCAGAGCAGGCCTGAACCGCCAGGTGGCAGTGGCGGCCAATGGAGTTGGTGCGTGGGAAGAGTGTAAGTGGTGCCAGTGTCGTCTGCCATAGAGTCCAAGGTTGAGGTGGGCAATTCGGTCCCGTGCGGCAAATTACCCATGTTGCCACCACAACATGAACAATAAATTAGCAATGCAAGACGCGAATCGGTATAAGGTGGATTTTATTAGTTAATATTTTTTCTTCAGATGGTATTCTTGTTTTGGTATGTCAGTTCGTAATTAAATTGTCTCGGGTGTCTGTTCCCAGCACTCAACCAAAAGTAGTGGAGAGCGCGGTGGGACAGCCTTTGATAGCATTGTGGGGCACGTATTGGTGGACTGCTGCTGAGGTCCAGGTGCCGAATCTCTGGATGTCGTCCAGTGTTGAGTCGAGTGTGGCACAAGCTTGGGCACAGGCTGTGGAGGGTAACTGTCCGTGGGGTCGGATGGTCATGTGTCGCCAGTGCGAGCCTTATAGTGGCGAGCAAGGCAGTGGGGCGTAGGGGCATGTCCACGGTGGCGTAGTTGTGGCTGTATGTGCATCGCGTAGTCTATCCAGGCTGCGACGGGGCAGTAGGGCGAGGTGGGTATTGCGGGAACAGCAATCTCGGTGTGTTCGCTGACTTTCCATCGGGTCTTAGTTGATGCTATGTGGACATTCATGTCCTCGGGCGTCAGTGTCATGTCCGAGGCATGGAGGGTGTGTCCACGGGTGGCCAGGTCGGTGGATTCTAACAGGTTCAATTGTCTTATTATTGTGAAGTACGCCATCAGCGTGGCGGCTGTTAGGACTCGGCCATTGGGGCCGGCGCCCTTGAAGTTGAAGAACGTCACTATCGCTTTTACGTCTTCAGGGGTGATCCGGGGCGCCTGGCAGGTACGTGGTCAGATGTTCTTTGTATTCCCCTTCTTCAGAAGCCCAACAGGGGATGTGTCGAATGCAGCAGGAGACCCACCAACGGCCCGGACCCAGGTGCGGGCCCCACTGTTGTAGTTCAGGGCCGTGCCAGGCGTCTTGAGCTCATCCACGAGGTGTAGTATGTACGAGAGCACGAGGTACTGGGTTGGCTGTATGGGGTCGGCTTCATGCTGGCGCATGTATCTGATATACCTGGCCACTTGTCTATTCTTGTTGCGCCAGCTCTCCAGGGCCAGTGCAGGGGAAATTATCATCTTCAGGCCTCGTGGTATTGTGTGGAGAAACCTTGGGATGAGAGCCAAGGGAATTAGGGGAAGAGCCAGGTTTACAGGCCTGGGGTTAGGGTGTTGGTGAAGTCAACATGGACCTGCAATAGGCCGCGCTGTGCCACCATGATCTTGGCTGTGCGACGAGCTGAGAAGTCTGTATGTCTGTGCTTAATTTGGCAGCGAGAAGCCAGATTTCTCTGACACAGGTCGCCAGGACAGTGTCGTGACCCATCCCCTCTGAGAGTACGTGCTGCGACGCAGCGTTGTCGGCGCTGACATGGATGGTGGGTTGATGTGGCCTCAGAGGGAGTAGGGCCTTAATTGCTGCGACGAGGTTGACCGCCTCGAGATGAGCGGCGAGAATCCTGGAGATGAACTTCATGCCCGGCCTGATGCATTTGGCCACATGCTGGAGCCTGCCGACCAGCCTCTGGAGGTCCCGGCATGATGCTCTCTTGCCCATAGACCACAGGTGACACTCAGTCAGCACGTCGGCAAGCTTGTCCGGTGGGATCCTGAGCCACATGCTGGTTTTTTATTTAGTTTTTTGTTTTTAGTTGTTGTTGAAGATTTATACTGCCTATCATGGATAAGTCTAAATAGACTTGTTTTCACCATTAGACAGTTTGTCGATAGAAAGCCCGAGCCTACACTTTTACCGACCCAAGGGATTTTTAACCTCCCACACCACATAGACATGGTATGAGAGCAACTGGCCTTTGATGACGCTGTAAGTTCTACACAGCGGTGGAAATCCAAATTGGCAGAGATGGGGGCATGGGAATCGAACCACCAACCTTCAGATTAGGAGTCCGACCTAGAAAAAAGTCAGACACTCTAACCACTCCACCACAGAGAACACCGTGTTGTGGAGATCTCAAACCCGAGCCACTCGATCTGGGTCATGGGCGGTACACATTTTTGGTGGGGAGAGCTCGAGGCCCAGGGTGCGGGTGAGCTGTAGTATGTCGTTGTATGCCTCTTGTGCCTGTTGGTGGGTGGCAGCAGCACCGAAGTCGTCTAAGTAGCACATTATGAAGTGGCCCTTCTTTCTCATGAGGTGTATCACGGCATTCGTGGTCCTGGCGCTGGCCATCAAGGAAGTCCTGCATCCGAATGGGGGTGCCACGTCAATGTAGTAACGGCCTTCATGCGTTATGCCCTGGAGAGGGGTGGAGAGCGGACACGTGCGCATTTGTCGGTAGGTCCAGGCACGGTCTGCACTCCACGGGTATGAGCCACGTCCGAGGCGTATCACCTCGTCCGCGAGGTCCAGCATTCCTGGGAGGTTGTATTGGGCTCGCCTTATGCCCGCATTCACACTGGCCTTCCCCAGATATACGAGGACGACGATGACCCGCCTGTGCGCCGAATTGCGTTTAGGGTGGGTCATCATCGGCTGATCTGGGTCCACAGCCGGAAGGGGGGGGTCGCTGAAAGGGGCCGATGAGCGCACCGAGCTCCACCTCCTTTTGTACAAAGTCAGCAATGTGTGTCATGTGCCCGGGGTCTTCGGTGTGGTTGGCGGTGGCCGGCCCCAGCGGCAGGGCGCCGGTGTAGTCCACCGGCAAGCAAAAACTCGAGAAAGTCCATGATTTGTTGATCGTGATAGTCCCGGAGCCGGTGATGCCAGGCCAGGATGTTGAGTCCGGAGGGCACCGGGATGCACCTATCCATGTAGTTGGGGAGGGTGCACTGGCGTACACTATCATATAGCTTCATGTATTGTAAATTCTTCTTCCACAACCGGGGTATTGTGTAAGGCCAGATGGCATGGAGTGTGGTCCTATACGCTGTTGGTGTTAGCGGGGCTTGTAAGGTGGTGCAGCATTCACCCTGTGGTCCTCCAGGATTGTGTCAATGTCATCCGGCTTCTGGTGGAGTAGTAGGCCATCAGTTTGAAGCAGGTAGTTGTCACACGTCTGGCTGTTCGCATCGGTGGCAGCCAGGGGTGTGGTAGCGGCTGTAGCCATCGGCCTGTAGGGCCTGTGTCCATCCGGGCGTGTGATGATGTAAGGTGTGTAGGTGTGTCCACGGGTGGGTGTGGCACCATCGGCGGCTCGGTGGCCTGTCGGCGGTGGGGGCGGAGCCGGTTGGGGATCCAAGATGGCGCCCGGTTGTTGACATCGGTGCGGCTCGCAGCGACCGGGTTGGTGGCGCCACCTCGCGGTTTGTGCGAGAAGCAAGGTGGCGGCCGACCTGGGTGACCCAGGGGCACAGTGTCGCCACCTAGTGTGGGAGCGCGGCAATTGCGGGCGTCGGTGGCTTCGCGGCCAGCACCGCGAACAACAGGTTCAATATGTAGGTCAGGGGAGCTGGGTGAGTGGGAGGGTCCGGGTGGGGTGGTGGTTGACAGCGGGCCAACGGCGAGCGAGTGGCCGGCGTGGGCACCACCAGTGTCAAGGCGGGGTGGGGAGGGTGCCGGGGAGGGTGCCCACCCTAGTGCCTCCGGTATGCCGTGTTGTAGGGGGGTGTAATATCGGCCGACACATTCGCCATGTGGCGCGCCATCAACTGTCAGAAGGGCGGAGCCTGTGCCGTCGTCAGTTAATCCGACTGGTCCGCGCCTATTAAAAATACGCTTTAGGTGCGGCTTTCTCTGCATGCATAGGTTGCATTTACGTTGTGTCTGTATCCCGTGCAATGTAGTGAAGCCACATTCATCGCCCCAGTTCCATTTTGAGCATGGCTTCCCATCCGTATCTTTATTGTATACTGGGCGTACATATTCCGACCTGTTAGCATGGGTCGTGGTGCTGTCAGTTTTATTGGCCGAGCTGTCGTCATTGTTATTATGGTGGGCCTTCTTCCCATCCAGCTTCGTGCCCTCCAGGCACGCGTCACGCTGTACGTCCTTTATAGCATACTGGTCGGCCCAACCATAGGGCAGCCGGCCGTCTCCGATCATGGTGAAGACACTCTCCGACCACCGCTGGTATGTCAGCCGGTCATACTGTGTCGCCATGGGTGCTAGTTGGTGCTGGTGATCGAACAGTGGTTCTATCCAGCTGGTCGGCATTGCTTTGTCTTTGACCATACGGCACAGCACAGCAAAGTATTCGGACCATGTTGCCTGTTCCAGGCCACCTTTAGTACTGTGGTGGACGCGGATAACGTATCTGTGGGGGGTGATAATGTTGTTACCTCTTTTGTCGCCGAGGGCGGTGCCTGCCGCAGCGAGCAGCTCGTTTACCACGTCACTCCTGTCGGTCTCCTCCTGGTCACCACTGGGGAGAAAATCATAGAATGGGGTGCGGGACGTAACGCAATCATGGGCAATGGCGGCAGGGGTTGCTAAATGGAACAAACTCACTTTTTTTTTTTCATCGGAGTGCGTCGCGTAGTAGTACTGCTTGGGCCGGCCGGTAGCCATGGTCTGTATGTTGTTATTATGACTACTGCTACAGCCGCGGCTGCGGCATGGCGAGTGGGTCGAGGGTAACCGTTGACGGGTGTCACCGGCGGAAGCCACGGCGGTTGAGGGACACGTCTCACGGGCGTCATCTTGGAAGCCAGCTTGTGGAGACGCCATGCGCCGGCGTTTTGCCGTGGATTGCTCGATGTCGTCGAGCCGATCCGTCATCTTTTTAAGATCCAATCAAGCCTGTCGTCCATCCGATTCTGGAACCCGGTAAGTGCAGCAAGCAGGGATGAGGTGGAGTCAAACTTCCGCCATGCAGTTCCGCCAGCGTTGGGGCTGTCGGTGGATTGCGCGCTCTCGTGCTGCTCCTTGGTACGGCTTGAACGAGACATTATTTTCTTCAAAGTCTTTTCGCGCAGAACTACAGATTTCGGTCCCACATGGGTCTTTTTTGCTGGTATAGGATCCGGTGTGGGCGGTGCTTCTGGTTTGTCATCTCTGTGCCGTTTATTGTGGGTTGACGGCATGGCGAGAAAGAAAAGAAGGGCTTTGCAGTAACCATGCGGCAGGTTCGGGCTCACTGGCGAAAGTGAGCTACTCGGCGCTCAGATCGGCAGTGCAGGCCCGAACCGCCAGGTGGCAGTGGCAGCCAATGGAGTTGGTGCGGGGGAAGAGTGTACATGGCGCCAGTGTTGGCTGCCATAGAGTCCAAGGTTGAGGCAGGATATTCAGTCCCGCATGCCAAATTTTCCCATGTTGACGCCGCAACATGAACAATTTGGCACCTGCCAATTTCAGACTGTTGAAATTTGTTGTGGGATTTATTTGTAAATTGACTTTTGTTTCAAAATTGCTATTAAAAAAAGGGTGGCTGGCATTCCAAATAACATGACAAAGCCTGAGAAACAAGTACGGCCTAGGAATTTTGATGTTTATTTTTCATTTTCTTTTGCTGCTAACACAGCGTAAAACCACCAATCAATCAATCAATCAAGTATGGGCACACCTGATAGATGAATCCCAGGAGTTGTCGGATCTGGCCGACGGTGAGCTGGCCGCGGATGTTGATGTCGGGGTTGAGGCCCACTGCCAGCAGGCTGTGCAGTTTCTTGCCCACGTGTTTTTCCACTATGGGCAGCTTGTTACCGGCCAACACCTTCGTTATGATATCACTCACCGAGAGGCCGTCCCAGGGCACCATGCCTGCACAAGCAATAACAGGACCCAGCAGAGTCAACATTGTTTGTTTGTTGTTTGGGTACTCAAGTAAAAATAATTGTGTACTTTCCCCCCAAAATTGTGTACTTTCCAAATCATTTTGGCATGACATTTCAATTTGGTGCATCGGCATACTATAGCTTAAAAGTCCACCAGATTTCCTATTTGGGAACTTCAGTGAAAAAAAGATTGTGTACTTAGAAAAGGAAACGATTCTTTTTTTAAATGGGTGTTTTCCAAAAGAATGTTGGCATACAAAGCTTAAATTTGCGTATTGACGACAGAGTCGAAATAACAAGGTGCCATAGACATCCTGATAGAGGCTGACAGCCTGCCAACTTAGTAGTGGATAAATATTAGTTGAATCCTGTCAGTACTTTGGTGGGTGACCACCTGGTAATATAAGGTGCCATAGACATCCTGATAGAGGCTGACAGCCTGCCAAATTAGTAGTGGATAAATATTAGTTGAATCCTGTCAGTACTTGGGTGGGTGACTACCTGGTAATATAAGGTGCAATAGACATCCTGATACAGGATCATAACCTGCTGTAATAGTCTGCACTGACCTCTCAGACAAGGAGCCACATAAACAAGTAGATGTGGATAGGGTGATTGCATCAAGGAGCCTAGGTACTGTAATGGTTAGCATGCTAGCCCCGGAACGGCAAGAAGTGTAGGATCACCCACTCTAAGCGCAATATTTCCCATTTTCATTACCCCAATGACACCTACTAAATGAGTCATGGATAAGTACTACTTAGCGCTAGCATCAATCAGTGGCACAGAAAAGACTGCCAGTATTGGAGTGGGACATGCGCAATATGAGACTTACCGTGTGCTGTTTCCCAGATGACTGCACACAGACTGTATATGTCGGACACATCGGTTGGCAGCTCTCCTTCTATCACTTCCGGGGCGAGCCAGTTATACACGGCATTCACATACTTGTTGTTCACCACGTCACACCGCACATTGTTGCTTTGGTGTATGTTTTTGCTTTTTTATTTTTAAATTGAAGATGTAGTTTTCCAGGTTGTTGAAAAAGAAAGAAGTTAGAATGTATCAAAGGAAATGCAATAACAAAAAACACTCGTGCACTTGAAGCTTCCTCCTTTACTAATTATTCAATTAGTTTTATCTTCTAGTATATTTGTCCAGAGTTAGGAATTAAATATTGCAATGCTCTTCAAAAAGAGAATGGCTGTTACCCTATAACACTAAGACAGCTCACTCCCTATCTATACCATGGTAATGTAAATTTTGCAGTGCCACCTTGTGGTGGGTTTGATCAGCCTGGCTGCTGGTTGGTGTTTCACATGTAAACACATACAATTATATTATACATGATATAGGTAAGTATGAATACACATCAATATGAAATTGCTATGAACAAATACACATCATCATCATCATCAGCATCATCATCGCCATCATTACACATCTGTCACATTCATATATACAATTATACATATAATATAGCAACTGTTTAACCAAGAGAACAGCCAGCGCACCAAGTGGTGGGTTTGATCATTTTGATTACATAGTACAGGCTCAGTGAGACGTCTTAGTGTTATAGGGTCTTTGGTACATATAAGAATAAATGTAAATAGCATACAAGTAATAGTATGAACACTACAATACTAACCATTATCAAAATTTTAGCCTAGGTGCAGTAGTTTGTACCAATGCCTTTATATTTCAAAGTACTTTACATTTCAAATCTTAGTCCTTTAAATCAGTAGTAAAGCTTAAATTTCAGTGCCTCTTTAACATCTAACAAATATCAAGAGGTGATATCAGGCTGACCAGTTCAATATCAATTTGATCAGATTGACAGGTTGCCAGGCAATGCAATAGATATTGCCATAGAGAATGTATCAACACTATTGATTGAAGAAGATTTATACTGCATATCATGGATAAGTCTGAATAGACTTGTTTTCACCATTAGACAGTTTGTTGAGAGAAAGCCCGAGCCTACACTTTTACCGACCCAAGGGATATTTAACCTCCCACACCACATAGACATGGTATGAGAGCAACCGGCCTTTGATGACGCTGTAAGTTATACACAGCGGTGGAAATCCAAAGTGGCAGAGGTGGGGGCATGGGGAATTGAACCACCAACCTTCAGATTAGGAGTCCGACCTAGAAAAAAGTCAGACACTCTAACCACTCTGTTGAAGCTGATGGCGGCTATGACTATGAGTAGTTTCGAATTTAAAGGCCTTCGATAACTGACTTACCTATCTATCATGTACTCCATGTTGCCAAGCTTTGCACTTGAAATGGAGACAAGATGAACAGCATGTGAGGTGAGGTGACAGTGCACGAGGTTCTGTTGGTGGAGATAGAGCAACGCTTCCCCAATCTGAATCAGCATAGTGCACATATGGCGTGTGTCGATCCAGCCGCTTTTCTGTAACAACAAATGGACCAGCATATAAAGCTTATATGTATAGATTTTCGCTAGTTTTATTGTAGTGCAATCCCGCAGCACTGTCAGCATAAGCCAATGCCATTCTCCACCACGCAGCAGTGCGAGTATAGAGCAATACCATACTGCACCACACAGCACCACCAGCGCAGGCCAATACTATGCTGCAGCATTGTCAGCGTAGGCATGAGTGATAATACAGCCACAACAAGGACAGTGAGACGCTCTCCATGTGTCTGTACTGACTGATCAGTGTAATGGTGCTAGCTACGATAGTGCTGGGAGAGTAGGGTGTGAAACTTGACTTCCGGGAATTTTCTGCAATTCTCTGACAGTGGGAGAATATCTGGATTTTCGCGCAAATTCACCTTCGGTTACCTTCAGTTCAGATAACCAGAAAATCTTACCATAAACTCACAATAAATTTCCGGTTTATTTTGCCAGAGCCAATTTTTATCCCTGATACATATATATAAAACTAGGGAAAATCCGCGAAATCGCGGAGATCTTTCATCCCTGAAGTGAAAATGACATATATATAACCTATGGCGTGTCCACCCAGCCACTCTTCTGTGTGAACAACAAATTGACTCGTGTATAAAGTTATATATATATAAACAACATGGGACATGTGGATCCACCCACTCTTCTGTGTGAACAACAAATTGACTAGTGTATAAAGTTATATATATATAAACAACATGGGACGTGTGTGGATCCACCCGTTCTTCTGTGTGAACAACAAATTGACTAGTGTATGAAGTTATATATATAAACAACATGGGACGTGTGGATCCACCCGCTCTTCTGTGTGAACAACAAATTGACTAGTGTATGAAGTTATATATATATATAAACAACATGGGACATGTGGATCCACCCGCTCTTCTGCACATATAAACAATCTGGCACATGTCCACCCAGCCACTATTCTGTACGAACAAATTGACCCATGCATAAAGCTATTATATAAGCAACCTGGCACATGTTTATCCAACCGCTCTTCACAAAATTAGCCGGCAACCTTTTCCCAATTAGATCGCTGTGACACAGAGAAATGGCATCAAATACAAGAACACTATCAATACTACTAATAATATTGCAGGTTAAAGAAAACTGTTTACTTTTCAGATAATTGGTTATAGTATTATCGTGTCTCCTAAATTACACAGATCAGATTAGATGAAATGTGGCTAACTGACGGAGTTACATCAATGACATAAAATGTGACAATTGTCGCTACCTACTCTGGCACTCGGCATTACTAGGTTAGGACAAGGAGCAGTGGAATGTGGAAGACCAATTGTCCAAGATTGAAATTTCTCATGCTTAATCAACGATTACAACAAGAAAGACTAAACTAATAGAAACTCACCGTATGGTGGAGGTAGTGGTAGAGTGAGCCTAGACCAACTCTCTCGTAGAGCAGCACAAGCCCATCCATATTGTTGGTGCGACAAACCCCCATCAGCAGCAGCACGCGAGGGTGACGAAGCCGGCTAGAGGAAACAAAGTCAGAGTGTGAGCATCAACTGCCAGATGTGAGTTTGTTTAGAGGATGGAACATGGTCGGGGTGTAGTGGTCATCACATTCTAGTACTTTTTATTGTTGTTACATTCGTCGGGACATTTCAATTGCGGGCAATTGGTCATCTTCATTCCACTGATCCTTGTCCCGTCCTAATAATGCCAGACATCATCATCATCACCACCATCATCACCATCACCACCACCACCACTCCCTGAACAGCGCTAGTCATTGGAACACCACAGATGACTTTGCACCCAGTTTTCTCCAATTTTCCCTGTTCTCCACTGCGACTTGCCAAACCCCACGCCTGTCCAATCTGGGCACCAGGCTAAGTAGCGATAAGATACAGCTTTAAGTCATTGGCTTGACTTGGTCGGGGTTCGAACCCAGGTGTAAAATATTCCGATATATGGCAGGGGGAGTGCAATTATGTTATGTGATTCGTATGCCTAGTCAGGTGAGCTTGTATATATATGTATATATTATATATATATATCTATATATATATACACATATATTTTATGTGAATGGACATAGTGAGTGCTGGCAGGTCTGAGTGTAGTTGCACTCAGGGTCTGGGCCTTCTGCCAGGCAGGGGTCAACACAATCAGGCTGTGAGTAGCAGCCAGGTCAAGGTTGGTTGTAGCCAGGCAGCCACTGGTGGTGGGCAGACTGCCAGTTGCCATGGGGACTGGAAATGCTGTTCTCCTATTGGGTGACCGGGGTGGTGTGACACGCTACCAGGGAACCTGGGAACTATAAAAATAAAGATAGAACTTTAGAAGGATTGCCTTCCCTTACTTCACTCTTACTTTCTCTTTCTTCTTGTCTGTATTGTTTTTCCTCACAGCCTACTTGCACAGCCACAGATCCGGGTACCAACTCTAAACAGGGTTCAAATCCCATGACCTGTCATATGGGCAAAAGGCACTGCACTCATCTGGTCAACCCACTGAGAAGTGCCAGTCATAAATAAGTCTCCGAAGTGAACTATCAGCCGTACATGAATATATACCCCTTTAGATTTACCACTGAACCCTGGTTGTTCTCTAGAGTCGATATAAACTGTCATAAATAATCTTTTTAATATTAGAAAAATTAGAAAAAAAGGCCATTAAACTTAATGTCGATCTTAACTTCTCCAAGTTCTTGATTAGCAACATTAATTAAACCAGACGGGATGGCCGAATGAATTGAGCGTCACTCTCCTGTTTTGGTAGGGCATAGGATTCGAACCCACATGTTCGAACCCTGGTCGAGTCAAACCAATGACGTAACAATTTATACTTGTCGCTTCCTAGCCAGCATTATTAGGAGAGGATAAGGAGCAGTGGAATGAGGAAGATCAATCATCTGTGATTTAAATTTTCCCTGCTTAATCAACTAATGTAAGTACCCAAAGAAAACCAACAAAAGTAAAAATACAGGTACCCACTGCAATAGTAACTCTCTAGACTTAGATCAAAGACCCTATAACACTAAGACGGCTCACTCCCTATCTCTCCCATGGTAATGTCAATCTCGCAGTGCCATCTTGTGGTGGGTTTGATCAGCCCAGCTGCTGGCTGGTGTTTCACATGTAAACACATACAATGCGAGAGGGTGAGTTTAAATACTAAAAAAGAGAGATTGCCTGTCATTTGGATTTGGCCGATGTTACGCCTACTGCCTGGTCCCCCCTCCACTTCCCTCCTCCCCTTCCATCCCCCCCTCTGTACCACCCTCCCCCGGCCTCACCACCCTTCCCCCTCCCATCCCCACCCTTCCCTCTCCCTACTCATCCACCATACCCAGCGCTCTCACACCACACCACACCTCCCTCCCCTTCCCCCTTCCTCTCCAACTCCCACTCCCCCACACTCTCTGCCTCCTCCTCCCCCACACTCCCTCTTCCTCCCCCACACTCCCTCTTCCTCTCTCCCTCCCCCTCCCCTCTCATACCACACCTCACGACCCCCTCCCTGATGTAAGCAGGGGAGGGAGGTCCCCACTGGTTGCGTGTTGCTACTCCTATAGAACTCCCACCACTACCGCTACCCCCACACTTCCCCTCCACCTCTCCACCCGACCCACCCCCGCCACCATACACACATTCCCCCAGCATCCTTCTTCCAGCACACTAACACACACACAGACACAAGCTCAAGCACACACACCATTCGCACAGCCCATTATAACACTATCAAAATGATCAAACCCACCACCTGGTGTGCTGGCTGTCCTCTTGATTTCACAGTAGACTGTGTGAGCCGTCTTAGTGTTATAGGGTCTTTGCTTAGATCTAAATCTGGACTTATCTAAGCATCAAATATAAAATGTGTCAACACAAATTTGACACAAAGACGCGTATTACTGAACCCTAGTGTAAAATTTTCCGATCTAATGGCATAAGGATAGATGTGAACTCTACTATAATAAATTGCAACTTGTCTATAGAATGGTAAATGGTGATATATAAAATCCAAAGGCATGTGAGGGATATGTAGAGTTGGTAAACTATTACTCATTAAGTATAGAAATTGTATAGTAAAATAGTATAGAGGAGGAGTGTCACTTCTTAGATAGTCTTTGGAGGAGTCACCTCACATACCTCCTCCCCCCCATGGTGTTATTTATGGATCACTGGCCACCACAAGGCACTGTAGCCAGCATGACAAGGCCTTGGATACAACAGATTGAACTCTGATTGGTGGATCAACCCATGTGACCACTGCCACCTTGGATTCTAGAAACCTATATAAGATAATAAACCAGGGAGTCTCACTCTCCTACTTTCACTCTTTGCCTACTTTCCTTCATTACCTGTATTGATTTCTCTTAGCTTGTCCACACCCTTCACACCACCAGCCGGCGACTTTACACTAGTGCCATTGTGCTGTAAAGAGTAGACGATTTCCACCACCAACCTCGTCTGTGATGGCAGTGGAAGAACTAATGTATTCAGTATCAGCTCACTATATGCAGCATGCTGTGTGGAAAAGGTCCTAAAGAGGATTTCCACTGCCACTTGCCCTCTGATGGAAGAGGCGAGAACTAAGGCGGGTAGAAGATCACAGTAGCATGCTGTGTGGAAAGGGAAGTATAGAGGATCTGCACCACCAGCCCGCCCTCTGATTGCCGAGCTATTGTTGTCAATAGCAACTCACCGTGCAGCACTGTGGACAATGTCTTATAGAGGATTTCCACCACAAACAGGGATGAAAGTGTACTTGAAGAGAAAAAGAGGCAATCGACTATAAGATGGACGATAATATGGTCACAATAATGATAGCAGAACACTCTTCATCTTCAACCAGAGTTTGTAATGATTGGCCATAGGCATGGTGCAGATAACACACCACACAGCTACGTACAAGCCTATGATATGTAAATAGGAGTAGGCTAGTCTAGTAATAAGAGTAAAATAAAATAAAATAATACATATATAAGTTTGTTGATACCAAGAAAATCCAAAAAACTAACATAGGCTACTAACCATACCAACCAATTATATATCTGCTACTGAAATGCAGGCAATCAAATACCTTATCAGCAGCTACTGTGTGGTAAGATAACACCAACACTACAACTGGCCAGCATTGAAAACAAGCTTGGGTACCCGGGCTTATATGCTATGGACAGTATAAATACAGCCTCAATTAAAAAATTAAAAAAAACAAAAAACCTACGCTTGGAGAGTCCTGGATGAAACCTGATTTCCAGGAATATTCCGCAATTCCCTGACAGTGCTAAGTCTATGTGAGAATTTCCCAGGAAATTCTTCATGTGCATCGGGTATTCTGACCGAATGACTACAGTGACAGTGTTAAGTAAGCTTGAGAGGCTTTCCGTATTTTCGCGCAATTTCACTGCTTGCTTTTATTTAGGTCTGAGGCCAAATCTGAACTGTCTGTTAGTTATAGCCCTGTCACATTACGACGCTTCTCACCAACACGCGCTGACGTATGTGATTTTTTGGCGGAATGTGTGGATACGTCAGGAAACGTTACGCGCGCGTAAGGCGTGCGTTGGTAATCGTTGATGGACGGCGACGGTCGGCGACAGTCGGTGCCGCGCATCATCGGATCGGCAAAGTTTTGTGCTTGCACAAAACTTTCGACGACCAACAACGACCGACAACGCGTGGGTACCAACATTATGGCGACGTCAGAAGCATGTCGATATCGCTGGAATAATGTTATGTGAACGCTAGGCACACGCCGCGCGCGCATGAGGGTCGTTTCCATATGTTGTGCCAAACTGTTGCTTAAACAATTTGTTGCTGTTTTACGTCCTAGCTAGATCTAAGGTCAAATCAGGACGCCGCGCCAAAACACGCTACCAATACGTTGCGCTGACACCGAAAAGTTTGACGTGTCTCGACGATTAAAAGTGATTTTGTGCGTTGGCGGCGCGCCGCCAAAAAGCGTCGTAATGTGATAGCACCATAATTAGATAATCGGCGATAATAAAAAATAGCGGAAATCTTTTATCATCGCACAAGCCTGCCCTCTGATGGTAGAGAAAAGGACTATTGTTGTGACTGTGAGTTCAGCTCACTGAGCAGCATGCGCTATATACCCCTTTCAATGTTTGTAAACATTGTGTATGTGCGCGCAGCTTGGCTGCAGAACGAATGCACACTGCCATTGAGTTTGTCGGTATGCACATTGCAAAACGTCAATTTTATTAAAAATTAATAGAAATGCAGAAGCCTAACTGTATAAATTTATATAATCTGTGTGTTAAGCATGTTTTCTATATGTGTTTCAAGCGGTTTGTTTCTAGGTACTGTGGTTTTAGAGATATTTCACTTTTTCTGTATGAAAATTGCTCACAACCATTGAAAATGCATTGACTCATTGAGTTTGCCGATATGCAGTTCAAAACGTCAAATGTATTCAAAATTAATAGAAATGCAGAACCCATACCATATAAATTTATTATAATCTGTTCGTTAAATATGTTTTCTATATGTGTTCCAGGCGGTTTGTTTCTAGGTGGTGTAGTTTTAGAGATATTTAAGTTTTTCTGTATGAAGATTGCTCATGGCCATTGACAATGCATTGAGTTTACTGATTCGCGCAGTTTAAAATGTCAATTTTATTCAAAATTAATAGAAATGAAGAACTCTAACCGTATAAATTTAATATAATCTGTTCGTTGAATATGTTTTCTATATGTGTTCCAAGCAGTTTGTTTCTAAGTGGTATGGTTTAAAGATATTTTACCTTTTCTCTATGAAGATTGCTCATAGCCATTGAGTTTGCAGTGTGACAGTGTGTCATCCTGCAGCCAAGCAGTGCGTGCACCGACCTAAATATCTATGCTGACGTCATATGAAATAGGTCTATAGAAAAGGTCTTATAGAGTATTTTCAACTTGCCTCTGATGGCAGTGACTAGATCTAACAGGGTGGGTAGAAGCTCATTGTACAGCATGCTCAGTGGAAAAGGACTTATAGAGGATTTTCAACTTGCCTCTGATGGCAGTGACAAGATCTAACATGGTGGGTAGAAGCTCATTGTACAGCAAGCTCAGTGGAAAAGGTCTTATAGAGGATTTTCAACTTGCCTCTGATGGCAGTGACAAGATCTAACATGGTGGGTAGAAGCTCATTGTACAGCATGCTTTGTGGAAAAGGTCTTATAGAGGATTTTCAACTTGCCTCTGATGGCAGTGACAAGATCTAACATGGTGGGTAAAGCTCATTGTACAGCATGCTCAGTGGAAAAGGTCTTATAGAGGATTTTCAACTTGCCTCTGATGGCAGTGACAAGATCTAACATGGTGGGTAGAAGCTCATTGTACAGCATGCTCAGTGGAAAAGGTCTTATAGAGGATTTTCAACTTGCCTCTGATGGCAGTGACAAGATCTAACATGGTGGGTAGAAGCTCATTGTACAGCATGCTTTGTGGAAAAGGTCTTATAGAGTATTTTCAACTTGCCTCTGATGGCAGTGACAAGATCTAACATGGTGGGTAGAAGCTCATTGTACAGCATGCTTTGTGGAAAAGGTCTTATAGAGGATTTTCAACTTGCCTCTGATGGCAGTGACAAGATCTAACATGGTGGGTAGAAGCTCATTGTACAGCATGTTCAATAGAAAAAGTCCTACACAGTTTTTCCACCACCAACCCGCCCTCTGATGACTGACAATAACTAATGTGGATAGTTACTGACTGTGCAGCATGCTCTGTGAAAAATGTTCTATAAGTTATAGAGGATTTCTGCCACAAACATACCCTCTTATGGCAGAAGCAAGAACATAAACTGAGTAAACTGAGTACCCCTACTAACACTAGCACATGGGGTAGGCATATACTACAATGTCGTAAACGTGGCACCAAAAAAACTAAAATAATTAAGGCTAGCCGCTAACACTAAGAGCTAAGATGACAGGCCAACTATCAAATTGAGACTATTGCTGTTCAGCAATGAAAACAAGCCACAATGCCGTTATGGACAGGGTAAATAAGCAATAAAAAACCCAAATAAAACAATGTTGTGGGTACCGGTACACTGCGCATGCCCTGGTGAAAAGGTCTATTGACCTTGAGACACGCAAGCCTCCATTTTCCATCATGCATAAATAAGAATTGTCAATGAATCTGGTTGACAGAAGCGATTCACTCACGCCATGTGTCCGTGCTCGTTGATGAGGAGGTCAACAATGCCGCCCTCTAGCGGAGCCTTATGCAGTCGCTTAGCCGTTACCGGGGTGCGATCCCACATCATACTGAAACACGCAAGGGTCACAATTCACATCAGTTGCTGACTCCGGCAGCCATATTGGATGGAGCTAGTTACACCTCCCCCACTACCTACTGCAGAGCGGAGCAGCCTGAGTACCCGAACCACTCATTTACAAGGTCCCTACACATGTGAAGATATGGAATTCAAGGCTATTTAAACGCTTTTCAAGGCGGTTTATGAGAGGAATTCAAGACTATTTTCATTAGTATTTGAGGAAAAAACGATGTGGAATAGCAATTTTGGACTAATTTAGATCGGTAGGGACAGTTTAATGGAATTCAAGGCTTTTCAAGACTAATTACCCAAATTAGGTTAAATTCAAGATTTGTCAAGGCCTTGAAATGGTGAAAATGAAGTGAAAGACTTTTGCAGACTTTGCAGACCCCGTACTACTTGACTGCGCCTCCCGATGAGTGGTTCGAACGTACCTTTCGTTAACCATGAAGGGCCCGTTGTTGTAGGTGAGGCCAGTGTCGTCATGATTCAGTAAGGCTTCTGGGATCAGCGGGATAGAAGCGACACTGCCAGCCTCTATGCTGCCATTTAAGTAAATCTGAAACGGATATCAGCAATCAGTGTAAGGCAATCACGTGGCTTCTAAGGCATAATCTAAGGGCTTTAAACCCACTTACGGCAAAGTAAGCTTCGTGATACTTTCTTTGCAGAACTCTATTCAGGGATGAAAGTGGTCTCCGGGAAAAAAAGTGGAAATGCTGATATTCTCCCGTAGGCTTAGCATTGTCAGGGAATCGCTGAAAATTCCCGGAAGTCGGGTTTCATACATATTGGTATACGCTGATAGTGCTGCACCATTTGAAGTGCATATTAGTGGTATACGCTGCTAGTGCTGCGGCATTAGAAGCACGTATTAGTAGTATATGCTGATAATGCTGCGGAGTTTGCACCACATATTAGTATACGCTGATGGTGCTGCAGCGTGAAACAACGTATTAGTTGATTGGTTGTTGGAATTTTACCTCCTGACAACATCTAAGGTCATATCAGGACGGGCGCAACTTATTAGTATGCACTTATAGCTACAGGAAAAATCCAGGAAATCCGCGAAATCGCGGAGATCTTTCATCCCTGTCTATTGCAGTAAGCTACTTCTTTGTAACGTTTTTATATAATCAAAGATCCACGAGTGTAAACCTGTTTTAGTTCTATTTCATAGAGAATTCCCATCCAACTGTGTAAATATTCCCTGACCGACATCACTTTAACATCTGAGAGAGGTCAACAGGGCTGAACGATCCTAATAACCACAGCTTCACCACACCGACCCTTAGTCTTGATTACACCGTAAATAGCTCCCAAAGAATAGGTTGTCTTCAAAGTATACATTCAACGGCTAGTCATATTCCGTCGTGATAATTGTGAATAAGTAGTTGTTTCGGTCGCATTACTGGCCCTTTAAATGACAATGACGTGAGGCGCAGTAGATCAGCCACGATCTCCTTGCTGAGCGGTTGTCTAATCCTTTTGGATTCTTTGCACTAGTTTTGAATGCGCGATTCAATTCAATTCCCATTCACTGAACATCAATAACCTCAAAAGTTAAACTATGCAAACAAAGAATTATAAAGGTGATAGATTACCTTACCAAATCCTAGGCTCTGCACAGATTTAATTGTTGATGATGTTGCATCTAGATTTTGCACTCCTTTAAATATTCGGGTTAGTGAGTGGTTATATTCTGCTTTCATTCTGAAATATGAAATTAGCTGTCTTATAAAAAGAAATACATATAGTATCAATATATGGTATGACTCACTCACTCCAAGTACATATATATATATATATAAATAAATATATATATATTTATATATATATGAATGGACAGACAGGTACATTAGTTGATTAAGCAGGGGAAATTTCAATTTTCAATCGCGGAGGTCTTCCTCATTCCACTGCTCCTTGCCCTATCCAATGCCTGGCTCGGTAACAAGTATCAATTTTTAAGCCATTGGTTTAACTAGGCTAGGGTTCTAACCCGGGAGTTTGAATTCCATGACCTACCAAAACTGGAGGTGGATGCTGAACTTATTTGGCCATTTCCTTTTCCCACTATGACAAATTATGCATTCACGGAATCTTGGCTTAAGATGTAAAGTGGGTGTGAGAAAGTTGTATGTAGAAAGTAGGTGAGAATGCAACAGTAACTGCAGGTCCTATATAAAAAGTAGAGTTAGATAATATATGGAAAAAGAGTACATAGAAAATAACTACCGATGAGAGAACTACAGCACGTAAGGATTAATACATGCATAACAAATAATATATAAATATGCAATTTTCAAGCCGAAGCCAGTTTAAATTGCAATCAGTAAAAATATATAATTCATGGATAAAAGTGGTCTCCGGCAAAAAAAACGCGGAAATCAGGCCGATACCTGGGTGCCACCTAGCGGGTTCCGCCAGAACCAACAGCGAGTTTCCGTGAAAATGCAGATATCCCCCCATAGGATTAGTAGTCAGGGAATCATGGACAAATGTCAGAAGGCAGATTTCAACTGTCCTTATTGTGACTGCATGCCACACTCTTTCTTGTATAGGTTTTACGTTCTAGCAACATCTAAGGTAATATAAGAACGGGATTCGATTTGGACTAACCAATTGCTGTCATATATATTGGCATTGTGTGAAGGCTAATTGGTGAATATAGAAATTGTGGAAATGCGCAAAACCACAGAGATTTTTCATCCCTGATATTAATTAATCTGTTAATCCCTTATCATTATCCACACACTTACTTATGGTAGAATTCCTTGGATTGCTGTTTCTCTGCAAGGTTTCTCCCAGAACGTGTCATGGCCAGTAGCTTGACTTTACTCAGGAACTGAATCATCTTCTTTTGTTTCTTGGCATCTGACTGCTGTAGCGCCCAGTTGTACACAGAGCGGCCCTGGTTGTCGTGTAGCCGAAGGTCACCGCCGTAGGCCACCAGGCTGCTCATGATCTGAATGCTGCAGCTGTAGGCAGCTGCGTGCACAGGTGTTGAACCTTCTATGCTTTTCCTGAAGCAAACCATAATTCACGAAAGGTGGAGACAGGAAGTAGTATATAGTGGTTCTTTATTCATCAATTTCATGTACAATTCAGGTCAATTTGGGTGCTATATTGGATATCTAAAGATCAGTCCCTAGGGACTTCAATCCCTGTTGATGTAATATGGGCTGGAACCGAACCCTCAACCCTTCCCGCTCTCGTTATTAGTTAGAGGTGTGGGTGGGTGGGTGAAGAAAGGTGGTGAAGTTGTCCGGTCAGCGCCTGGAGCAGTTGTGTGGCCGTGGAGGCAGTTTGGGGTTGAATTTGGTCAAGTGATGTTTCTAGCGGGAACGTTCGGGTCTGGCTCCTCCTGTTACTGGGCGGCGTAGTTCCAACGTTGGTACTCGGTAGCGCCACTGGGCTGGGTGGCCGCTGGTTAGTTTGGGCATTTTACGGTAGGTGGAGGTCGGCGTGTCGTCGAGCCCCCCTGCCTCCACCCCACGAATTAATCATTTTACAATAACATGCACCAGATCACAGAACACTAGTATTGAGACGATCATCAACGGGTCGAAAGTCAGTTGTTTTACCAGTCAATTTGAGCACTTGTTTACAAAAAGCAACTACAGTAAAACTTCTCTAAATCGACCGACCATGGGACCGACTTCAATGCTGCCGACACGGCGTAAAGCAACCACCAATCAATCAATGAAATGGTCCATTTAGGGAGGTGGTCGGCTTAGGGAGTTTTTTTTATTGTTACAATGGTATTGTATGGGTGATCTTTCTGGACCCAAATAAAGCGATTGATATAGAGGAGTGGTCGATCTGTGGAAGTAGTCGGTTAGAGAGGTTTTACTCTATTGATTTTAGGTGATATTTACAGTGATAGAAATAAGCAAAATTGTTCACTTGTCCATAGGACAAGTGTGGTGTGATTTTCACTTGTCTGTAAGACATGTTGCTTGTCCACAGTGCTTACCTTCATTGTCTCAGTTAACCTCCATGGTTATTGGAATAAAACTACACAAATAGATAAAAACAACTTGTCCAACAGAAAAGCTCAAGCCATATTCTGCTTGTCCGTGTCTACTCTCACTTGGCTTGGATAAGCTCTTAAATCGAATGCTGATTTAGTCGATACCCAGCTAACTCATAACATTAAGTAATGTCAGGCTTACGTTAGTATTTGGTTATGGTACATTATAGCGTCACAGTAATGTTATACTGACATTATACCATGCATTGTAATGTTATAACGTCATACTAATGTTATACTGATGTTATATGTATTGTAATGTTTTGGGGTATATTGTAACTGAGACAGAGGGTAGCCATCTTGGAAGAGACTGTAAAGACATGTGAGATATAAAGTATACCCAAACCTAATCCAACTTATACCCCAGTCACACTAGGTCTGCGTTCGCTTACGATCGATCCGCAACATCAAAATGTCCTACTAACGTCCTCCTTACGCACTGGCGCTGCGAGGTTGCCAACCTCCCGGCGTCCATTTCGGAAATTTTGGACGCAAGGAGGTTGCAGCTGCTGCACTTGCAACCTCCTTGCGACCAGTCCGGTCAGCACCATTCAAAAATGGTTGGTGACCTGGCGCTGCCAGGTAACCGACCTCTTGATTGGCGAGTTGGCGCGGACTAGGTGCCGGTCTGGCGGCACCAACTCATGAAATGCTGTGCTTGCTGTGTGTTCAGCGCCAGGGCACCGCCCCGGCGCCGACCCGGGACCGCCTTGGCGCCGACCACAGTTTTGAATCAATGTATCGAGTGGGATGCTGGGTGGTTGGCAACCTTTTGGGCGTAAGTAGGTTAGCGGCAAATGCAGGCTCTCATGTGACTGGGGTATTAATCTAGATGATATTGGTGCGATCTGGGCCAACCATCTTATGACCATTTAATGGGAAACTAACCTGCATTAAATTAAGTGACATTTAAGAAATGTAGTGAACCAACTTACACATAAGGAAGGGCTACTGAAGGGCAACCAAAATCAAGGATCACAGCAAGTACACATTAAAAACATTGTTTAGCATTGTATAGCTGGTACTCAGGGCAACATGGCTATGAATCTTCCATTATCGTTATGCAATGTTATATGAAAACATCACAATGGTGTTAAAAAACGTCTTTAGAACGTTATATAACGTTTTTTACTGCATACAAAATAACATTTATATGACATTTTTTAATAACATTATTCAGACTATCTATAACATTATTATGACGTCACTATGATGCTTTATTGTTAGTATGATGTGTATCACCTCCAGATGATGTGCACTATTAATGTATAGGAAGATAGACCAATTCGTTAAGCTTCCATGAACATCTAAAGATTGATCAAATTGATATATTTGGTTTCCCGACAATTTGTCTTTATATGTTCAATCAAAATCCATTATTTTCCATATTTTTGGATATAATATTGATGTAGAGTGGGTGTTCGAGTCTGTGGCTATGTAGCTAGGCTTATACCCCTGTCACACTACGACGTAACGAGCCAACGTGAGCCTAACGTGGTCATTTTTCGTCATTACGTTGGGTTACGTCATGATGACGTCATAATGACGTTAGAATGACGTCGAGCTACGTCACATTACGTCGTGTTACGTCGAGTTACGTCAAGGTTTTGGACATGTTCAAAACTTTCCACGTAGCTCGAACATAAGGGTTTATGTTCGCCGTACGTTCTGTTCACGTTCAGTGAACGTCAATGACGTTAAACGGACGTTATTCCAACGCTGCTCACTACGTTCAACTACGTTCCACTACGTTCCTCTACGTTGACCCACATTAAACCGACTGCAAATGCCTACGAGGCTTAATGGGAACGTCAGAAGAACGTCAGGAGAATGTGCATTCAACGTACGTTCAACGTATCATGACGTGGCTAACGTCACGTAACGTTCTTCTGGCGATGGAATAACGTTCATAACGTTCCGTGAACGTAGTGACGTTGTCCTCTCTCGTTGAATGACGGCATCACTACGCTTTACCGACGTTACGTTCTCGTCCACTACGTTGCATCCACGTTCAACTTCTGCCCAAATTTGCATACTACGCCGAGAAATTCAACGTTCTTCACGTTCTCCCTACGCTGACGTCATTACGTTCTAGTGTGACAAGGCCATAAAGTGAAAAACAATACAGATGGAGAGAAAGAGAGAAAGAGAGAAAGTAAATCAAAAGTATGAGTGTGACTGTAAGAGAGAGTCCAAGCCCCTCTGGTTTATTATATATAGTACATGGATTCTTGGTATAGGATCATGCCATTCACTCCAACCAATAGGGACGCAGCATTCCCAGTTCCTCCAAAAAGGACTCAGCATTTCTGGTTACCATGACCACCAGTGGTCTGCCCACCACCAGAGCTGGTTGAGCTGTGGCCACCACCAACCTTGACCGCTGTGTGCATTGCCCCTTACCTCAGCAGAGAGCCAGGCCCTGAGTGCACTCACTCCCGACCTGCCAATCATCCCTATGTCTATAATTAACTGCCATCAAGCATGGGCCAAGCCATATATATATATATACAACATACATATACACACACTCTTGGCAGGTCACACAGAATAATAATAGAGGATTTCCATTTCCCTAACTCTGCTGAATATTGGAATATTTTACATTGATATAAATACTATCTATGTCTCACTGAATGGTTATTGTAATACTGTGCCAAATTTGAGGAAGATTGTAATTCAAGAGACTATAATCATTTTGTGTTGTTCAGTGTTATTATTATCTTTATACAATTTTATGCCGTCATAAAAGGGTTCTTGAATATTATAAAAAAAACATCAGTGACGTTAAAAAACGTCACTATAATGTTATAACATAACGTTATATAAAGTTATTTACTTCATTCAAAATAACGCTTATATGACGTTTTTTTATGTTATTGTAACATTCAATAACGTTATACTGACGTCAGTATGACGTATTTTTGTTAGCTGGGTAGAGACTGAATGGCAATTGAAATTTGGCCATGATGGTGAACATTATTATTTTCTTGGAGTGGCTCAGTATTAAACAGAAATCTATTTGTCGCCAATGTACTTAAAATTGTTGAGCGTTAAACTGTTGAGCATTAAATTGTTAGTGCTAGGCCAGTAAAAAAGAGTATAATTTCTGTCATCATTTCCAGAGATTTAGGTCATTGGTTTGACTCGGTCAGATTAGAATTCCACAACCAGCAACATGAGGAACGGGCACTCAACTCATTCCGTCATCCGGTCTAAAATGCCGACATTTCATGGCAATATAAATGCTAACCACATATAATTAAGTAATGAGATTTGTTTAAAAAGGCCTTTAATATGCTGTAGGCACTTACACATTAGGGTTGGCTCCCTTGGTGAGGAGAAAGTTGGCGACCTTCTGCTCTGCTTCATAACAGGCAACAAATAAAGGAGTTTCTCCCCTATTGTTCGGGTTGTCTACTCCTATACCTATAAATAGAAACAAAGAGTCACCATACATTTACAAACTACCCTCTCTCTCTTGTCTGTTTCTCTCTATCCACACACAATATACATATATAATTCATACATATACAAGACCGGCTTTAAGCCAATTGAACCAATTGCTGCCCGTCGGGCCCCGCCCCCAAAGGGGCCCCCACGCTAGAGTACCATTTCACTAAAACAAAACTTGGGTGTGAATCTGGGGGCCCCCGCCAAAAATGGTCCGACCAGCACCTGGATCAAAATGTGTAAAAGTATGTATTTGATACACAGTTTTTAAAGAAGAGTTGAGGCATGAAGGATGAAGAAAAAAGTGGAAATCGACGGCAAGATGGGCGAGAGCTAATAAGGTCACAACACTGGCAGAATCTTCTCCAAGGAGTCTAGCACTTGATTTATCTTAGGCATAATACTATACTACTGTGGCGGGGGTGATGAACATGGGAAATCTTACACATAGCGCAGGAGTCGAACCCACATCTCGTGCATTCCAGGCCAGTGTCCTAACCATTAGACCACATAGGCTCCCTGACAAATTATACATATATTTAAATTACGAAGTCGCTATTCATACAGGGAGCCATACAAATAGTGTCAGTGTCTATTTGTATGGCGACCGCACAAAATGAGGCCAACCCATCGCCCGAGGTTAGGGTTAGGGTTAGCTGTAAAAACTGGTTCATGCTTTACCAACTATTCGCCGCATATCAAACGTTGATTCACTATGAAGATGCAACCGACTCCCATCATATTATATACACATATACATGTGTATATGTATACACACTTATATATATTTAACCAAACCTCCATTCAATACCTTGACATTATTATATGAACATATCAGGGCCTGCCTGCCAGCCTTACCCGGTACTATCCAAACTGCGTTGGATTCTTGTACATGTGTTTACTATGTGGATTACCGTGAAATGGTCCATACACTCCACTCCGATTCTTTCAATGTCTGGAGTCTCCTAGATTATACCTACCCTTCAAAAGTGCTTTCTTGACACGTCGCTTATTTCCTCGCCGGGCGGCCTCGTGCAGAAAGGGTACCAGATCATCTCCTGAGTTCAGCAGGGACTCAGACTGAGACCCAAGGTTCTCAGTAACCGTGTGCCAGAAACTTCGTAGCTTCGAGGCCATGTTCAGGGGTAAAACTGAAAGACAATTGGTGACATGTTTTAAAGCAAAATGTTGACAGTCATTAAGGGGACATTAACGATCAACTTCAGCATATGGTGACATTTTGATAGCAGTAGGTCTCTTAGATACAAGATTCACCCCGTACTGCTGCAGTAGGGGTGCAAACCAACCTATGTAAAAGCTGTCGAAAAAACGGGTCAATGAAATGAGAGCCTAATTTCACAATGTAAGAAGCAACAATTATTCTTTACATCTGTCTTATTATTAGCCCGCTACCTTTGAGTTGAAAAATATTATATAATATCTAGTTTAATAAGATTTAAAAGTGAAATCGATGGCGTTCTATGGCTGCCATCTTGTCTTTTTGCATTCTCTCCCATTTCACCAACTCTGTGCCTATATAAATATCCATTTGATACTGGAGGCAGACATTCTACTCCCTGGTCCATACTAAAGCTATTTTCACCCGTATTTAGACTACGTTGTCGTTCACCCGTGTACTACAAGTACCGGGTGAATCTTTTATCTATAGGTCTCTACCCCCTCCTCCACACACACATACACGCACGGACTCCCTTTTCCCTCTTCATATAAGAAAAATAAGATTATATCTAGTTGACTTCATGAACAGATTGGCATACTAGCGACCAAGCTCATTGAGCCTGAAATGCCCAAATAAACAGCTTATTCACGACACCGTTAAATTTAGTATGTTTTCTTAGCCAGTTATTACGCAAGAATAACCTTGAAAGATCACGGACATGTCCGTAGCGTAGTGTCTCAAATTAATTAGATTCGGGTTCGATTCACTTCGAATAGGCCTGTCTTGTTATGAGCTTTGCTATCAATGTATGTATGTAGCATGTGCCAGATTCCATATAATAAAAATAGACTACAAACTAAAGTAAATTGGGAGTAGGATGATGCACACGAATTGTACAAGCACGGAATTTATTTTCAAAGAAAAGGTCTATTCTTGTTACACATATGCCTCAAGCACCCTAACCTGGGCATACAATTATAGCAGCTTTTGGTAAGACACGGGCAATACAATCACAATGGAAATGACTCATGAGTAAAGATGAGTAAGCCATTCATGAATGATGCAGGGCCCCAGCCATGGGATGATGGGTCATCATGACTACTCTTCACAGCCTCATACTCGGTACTAGGCCTACTACCAACTACAAAAAATAATACCTCAGATTTAGTCTCAACATTGATCGTGAACCGAATTAAAATTTACACGCAGACGGACTTATACCTTTCAGTCTGTTTCTGATATAGTTAGCTATGACAGCATTTAACGTAGTTTAATAACGGCTGTACACAGATTGAGATTGGTAGCGATGATCTACGACTACGTTGACTTCGTTTCATTCTTTCCAACCAAAGCAAAAGCGCTTGCAAGCCCTGTTCAAGTTCAAGACCTACCGTAGAAATAGTCCGACCGTTTTAGGTTAAGCAGTGAATAGTATTAGTATGCATCAGAAGGTCAATGAATGGTTACATCACATAAACATGGAGAGAATAGTGTTTAGTGTTTACACGATAAATTAATTGCTGTGTCCAGCCTCTGTAACCACACTTCTGACGCTGAGCGTCTGCCGTACACGATGCTTAATGGTTCTCTCACACGGTGGCGCCACAAGACTCACGCGTGCCATCTTGTGGGAAAACTGTGCATTAATATGTCAAAGTCAGTTAACTCATATCAGAGAGCGTGTATATAAACAGATGAGAGAGACAACTCCCGCGAAAATCGGTAACACAGGCTACAGTGGCGTTCCTGGGGCCATATGCACCAATCAGAGTTAGGGCCTTAACCGCGGTTTGGGTATCTCCACACGGCTAACTGTGGAAAATTGGTATGCGCCAGCGCTAACCGCGGACCGTAGCCTAGGCTAAGCTACCCCAGTTTCAAATCAGGTTTAACTGCTAGCCGGGGCGGTTAGTGTGTGTGTATGGGTGTAAATCTATTCAATGCGATCATATTTAACACATTTACATACTCAATAAGTGAAATTTAATCAAGTTAACCCTAAAATCGAAGCGAGATTAACGCTGATGCCGTAACGGCGGCGATATTACTAGTTATATTTCGAATCGACGAACGTACAGTAAACAAACCGCCGCCGCCGCCAGTATGTAAGCGACGTCGATGCGGCAGCGGCGGCGATTTGTTTACTTTACGTTCGTCGATTCGAAAATATAACTATTAATATCGCCGCCAATGCGGCGGTAGCCTTAAGGAGGGTTCGAATTTAGGGTTAAATTGATCAAATTTCACTTATTGCGTATGTAATTCTGTTAAATATGATAGCATTTAATATATTTGAGCCTAATAAATGCCTACAAACACAAAGGGAATTCCCAAATCTATAAATAAACTCACGGTCAGCTATCCGCCCCGGCTAAAACATTGGCGCATACCAGTTTATATTTTTCGCGGACCCCCCACTACCCGGAGCTAGCTGACCGGAGTTAGCGCCTATCTCCGGTTACGACTAGCACAACTTGGTGCATACAGGCCCTGGCGGTTAGTGTTGAACAAGCTTTGAGTTTGACGGTACGTGCAGTGCAAAACATTTGTTTTTATTCAAAATTAATAGAAATGCAGAAGCCTAACCTTATCGATTTAATATAATCCTTTTGGTAAACATGTTTTCTATATGTGTACTAAGCGGCTTGTTTCTATTTGGTGTAGTTTTAGAGATATTTCACTTTTTCTGGAGGAAGATTGCACACGACCATTGACAATGCCTTGAGTTTGCCGTACGCGTAGTGAAAAACGTCAGTTTTATTCCAAATTAATAGAAATCCAGAACCCTAACCATATCAATTTAATATAATCTTGTTGGTAAACATGTTTTCTATGTGTATTCCAATCAGTTTGTTTCTAGGTGGTGTAGTTTTAGAGATATTTCACTTTTTCTGTAGGAAGATTGCACACGACCATTGACAATGCCTTGAGTTTGCCGTACGCGTAGTGAAAAACGTCAGTTTTATTCCAAATTAATAGAAATCCAGAACCCTAACCATATCAATTTAATATAATCTTGTTGATAAACATGTTTTCTATGTGTATTCCAATCAGTTTGTTTCTAGGTGGTGTAGTTTTAGAGATATTTCACTTTTTCTGGATGAAGATTGCTCACTGCCATTGAAAATGCCTTGAGGTTTGCCCATATGCTTAAGCTGTTCAACAACCACCACTTGGAGCGCCACAGTCGGCAGATGTTACATGCTCTAGTATGGGAGTTGTCCCTCTCATCTGTTTATATACACGCTCTCTGCTCATATGTGGATGCCATTGGGCTTGACTTAGATAAAAGATTCACCCCGTACTACAGTACAGGGGTGAAAACCAACCCTATATAAAAGCTGGGGGAAAATGGGGAAATGAAATGAGACCCTAATTCTACAATCAAAGAAGCAAAATATATTTTTCACCTACCTGGATGTATTTACCCTTACCTTTTGAATTGCTATGAAGTTTAAAATCTGGATTGACATATCCACATGTCAGCCATTTTGATAGAGTCCAGTCTAGGTCATTTTCATTGGCTGAGATTGGCAGGTGGTACAAACAGTTCCTTCAAAGATGGCAGATTTACCACACGGGCTCTATCACACCAAACTGATTTTGTGTCACTGAGCCTGATATTATGTAATTTAAACACTCTGGAGAATATATATTGAGGGGAAATAGATTGTGACTATTGGATTTTAATCAACATATGGTAGGAAAAGTAGCAGAGGATATCCATTGTGACAGACATAAATTTCGACAGCTTTTACATAGCCTGTTGGTTCACCACTGAACACAGCAGTGAATCTTTTATCTAGGCTTGACTGTGATGAATTTGGTTCATAGGTAACTCTTGTAATCTTGGTGTGTGTGTGTGCTGGGGGAGGGGGTCTGCCCTCTGATAAAATGCTTAATTTATTGATTAATTACTGATGTCAACCCTGTCTGAATCCGAGCAAAAACTACGTTGGTATGAATCAACTGTAGGCCTAAAGGTATAGGGCCTAGTTATGAAGTTTGGTAATATTACTTTACTGCCTTTCATATATTTTTAGTAAGCCCCATCAGAATGCCGCAGATAACCTTGCTTAGTCACAGTTACAAGTTAGTTATGGTTATTCCCCTTAATGTAGAACGTGTATGATTATGACCCCCCTCCCCCTATAAATGATGCACAGTGCTAGTCAGCTATTTTCCAATCTTGACATACCAGCCTTCCAGACTATTGTCCATGTCGCCGGTAACATGCATATTTCAAAGCCATAACTACGGGCTCCATAGTGATGCACACCTTACATACCAAATGCAGTATATCATTCGGTAGCCCTGACCATACTTGACTTCCGGTTCAGCGTGAGGTTCGTGACATCTTCGCGCAGGTCTAGCTCCACACGTTCCAATTCAGCCAACTTCTTCCGCCTCTCAAGGTGTATGATTTTCTCAGTAATCTCCCTTTCTTCCTTCTCCAGCCCGTCGATGTTGATAACATTATCAGGCTGTTCGTCCTTTACACGGGTCGATTTCCCGCCTTCTGCCATTGCAATCACTGACTTTCTTGTGTTCGACCTGGTTCTGTATGTACAATGCTACAGAAAGTGCAATAGGACTTTGGCATGCCGGTGTCGTATTCTCAGCACCCGGTCATTCTCAGCGGCCTGTCGTGGCTTCTGCGCATGCGCAGATTTTCGCACGTTGCGGCGAGCACTGCTATTTGTTTTGTTTACTGCTACGTTGTTAGCTGCTACGTTAATATCGCTTGGAATTTAAGGTTAATTTAATGAAATTTCATTATTTGAGTATGTAATTCTGTTAAATATGATCGCATTCAATAGATTTCGGCCTGATCGGACCCTAACACTGCCGGGCACCAGCTGAGCTTGTAGCCGGCGAGGCCACGGGTCTTTTGCATATGTCTTAAAATCCGCGCATGCGCAGAAGCCACGACAGGCCGCTGAGAATCACCGGGCGCTGAGAATACGACACCGGTACCAGGGTGCCGGCACAGCAATGACGGTACAGCAAGCGAGCAGAAACCTCAAGTTAAAAAATGTCTATAGAGTAGCAGTGTTGCAAATGGACTGGCGTGGCCAGGGCGTGCTCGTGAGGTATACCCATCGTGCAGCGCCATCCGGTGGTACATCCGCAAACCAATGCCGAATTCCCCCGCTAGCCACCGGGGGCAGTACAGTGCGCCTCCTTACACCCGCATATTCGTTGGTGTATATATACGTGGCTATGTACGCCTGGTCACGTACACCGATCAGTAATAGAACATTTGCATTCCCCCCTTGCCGAATATCGGAATATTTTACGACATGTTAGCTCTATACATATTATTGACGATACTGCAGTGATTGAGACCTGCACAACAAGTTGGTGTTAATCAAAAATACCCGCTTAGGCCCCTCGGAGGTTTTTGTTAGTAGGAGTTTGGATATCAATTCTAAAAGACTTGTATACACCGTTTAGCGGATTTGAGCGCAAACATAGTTGTGATAACAGTCCGCTAGATGGGGGAAATATTAGAAAAAAGAAGTGACAAAAATGAGCACATGAAATTTGATAATAAGTTGGTGTTTAAAGGTTATAGTCAGCTGATAGTAGGTTTACGTGGTACAATAGTACGTTGCATAAGTGTAGGAATAATATCTGTAATGGTCGGAGTGGTGGTGTAACGGATAGCGCATTTTTCAAAACAGATTTGGTTGGGACACCTCTTACTGGCACTTATGTGGCGACCTGGGCCGCGTTCAGGGTCCTTCTCGGAGGCGCCTCGGAGGCGCCCGTGACGTCACACTAGTCTGAACCACAAAGGCAGTTTCTTGTCTCGAAAATGGCCGCCCCCATGGGGGGCGGCCAATTACAATCGAAATGCTGTGCTCCGATTGGATGAAACCACTGCATGCGGCGGCCATTTTCGAGGCGCTTTTTGTCTCCTATCTGAAAAGGGAGGCGTCGCGGAGACGTCGCCGCGACGCACCCTGAACGCAAATAGGCCAAAATGCATTGCCGCGACATCGCCGAACTGTCGCCGAGACGTACCCTGAACGCGGCCCTGGTTCCATATCGCTGGTTGTCATGATGACGAGTCAACAGATCACCAAACAATTTTGCCTATGCCTTTGAAGTTTAATCAAACTTCCGCCTCATTAACCTTGGCTGATCAAGCCATCAGCCAAGTGAATTGTTCATATACTGGCCACACAAACACTAGTGCTACTCAGCACTCATACGTGGCAAACTCTTGCCCAACTGGGTTGTCAAAAGTTTATGTTAAAGTTAATAAGTTACCACCTCATTTACCATCCATTGACAAGAAAAAATCTAGTGCTACTCAGCACTCAATCTTAAAAAAATTAATGTTGATGTTGGCCCATTACATAACGTAAATTTGAGTTCAATACGTATTAAAAATGTTTGTAGTGTTGGAGGGATAAATGATTTGAATGAGTCACCGAATAAGATTAGGATGTTATATAATAATATTGAGAAACCTAATTCATGATGAGGAGACAGACTATTATAAACTGGGCCTTTATTGTAACATAATACAAAGTGATTAAGTTCAGGCTAATGGCTAAGTAGAGCTAAGTATAAGTTCAAATGTAATCGAGGTCTAGTCAATGAGGTCAATGATCTAAGTATCAAGTTTGAATCATAACAGTTAGAGAGTCAATGAGGTCAAGATCTAAGTATCAAGTTCGAATCATAGCAGTTAGAGTAAGTAGGTAAATAGATAGACAGTTTGAATCGATAATCGATAATGGACCAGGCACTCCACCCTATCACCTGGTGTCCTAAATTCGGGTAGGTGGGTGGCAAAATTGGAGGTCAGCTCGGGTTGTCTGAGCAGCGTCTTGTCTGCAAGTGCCGTTGGCAGTGGACGTGGCCACCGGCACGCATATCTTAGTTTGTTAGTCCGCGCGAGGGGGTTTAGTTTTTAGTTAAAACGATAGATGGCATTGTAGTCCTCTCTCCATGCCAGAATTACCCATGTTGCAGATGCAACATGGACATCTTGGAAATCGCCATCTTGGAAGGGCGGGAATAGCACCGGTGCAGGCGAATTCAAGATTCAATGTCAAAACTGTGGTTACGAACACCGCGTGGAGTCTGTCCGGCAAGGGGCAAGACTTGCGTTGCCGGCAAGAGGGTCAGGCACTTCGGGAAGGTTTGCAGAAGCAAACTTGGCAGAGTCAATGAGTTGACCGTGGAAGAACCCGACTCTCACAATGCTGAGCAAGACCCGGATACGGCGGAAGTCAATGTGTTGACGACGGATTTGTTTGTCGGTGCCATCGAGCGCAGCACCGAACGAGATGCCAAACTCTGGTATGCGACCGTCCGAGTGAACAAACATACAGCTGTGTCACATTAAGGGTTCTCTAATGTTCTTTGGAGACACGTTGACCAGAGCGCACAGTGCTAATCTAGGTCACACTGACCTATTTGACGACACACCAAGCATCGCTGCAGTGGACATGCAATCGTCCAGTCTGTTGAGTAAAATTGTCAAAGAGTATGAAAATGATGTATCCATGTCCATGTTAATAACACATATCGAAAACGGTTGGGACACTACATGTACACAAACACCGCCATGTCTATGGCAATACATTCCATACAAAGACAAACTCACTGTAGAAAATAACTTGGTAATGAAGGGCAATCGTGTTGTGGTACCTGCAAGGCTCCGTGGTGAAATGATTGAAGTGTTGCATGAGACGCACTTGGGTATCAATCACTAAGTCCAAGCAGTTAGCCCGTGACTGCATGTTCTGACCTAACATCAACAAACAAATTGAGGAAAAAGTCAGTCGGTGTGACACATGCCAAAATAACCGAAAAAATTATCATAGCAAACCATTAATAAGTCACCCAATAGCATGTCAACCTTATGAAAAGATAGGCGTGGATTTATTTGAAATAAATTACGAGAACTACATAATAACTGTAGACTACTACACTAAATACCCAGAGGTAACTTTGTTGAAGGATACGGCGTCTGCCACGGTAATCGAGGCCATGAAGGATAACTTCGCTAGGCATGGTATTCCGAGCCAAGTGATTTCGGACAATGGTCCGCAGTTTAAGATCCATGAGTACAAAGAATTTGCACGGCACTATGGGTTCACAGCCACACACTCGAGTCCCCAGTATCCCCAAAGCAACGGCCAAATCGAAAGATTTGTGCAAACAATTAAAAACATGCCAAAAAAACTTTTAGACATGAAAACAGATTTTCAGCTAGCATTGCTTAACTATAGAAACACTTCCTTGCCTGTTCTTAATGCATCTCCAGCTCAGTTGCTCATGAGCAGGAGGTTAAGAGGAAGATTGCCTATAGCTGTATTCACACGGGCAAAATCTAAAGCGATCTCCAGGAGGCGAATCATATGAAGCGATTTAGATGCGCGTTCACACGGACACTGCGTGAGGCGGAAGTGGATATCTGCGCATGAGCAAGTCCAGGCTAACCAGCACCATTTTGGGTTCGACGACGAAGGCACCAGAGAGTGTGGGTTCGACCTAGATATGTATTTATTTAATCGTATTGGTTTGGAACGGTCAAAACTTCTGCTGGGCAGTGAAACCCTAAAAATAAATGATGAAAACAATATCTGTGCATAGATAGCAGTTTCATTAATTAAATTATATAATATGCGCTTTTGATCGACCGGAAAGTCAACAAACTGAGGTGTCGACTGCGCATGCGTGTGACGTCCTAAATCGCTTCATATGCGTTCACACGGGCAAGATAAAACGTTTCAACATAGATCGCTTCCTGTATACCACCTAGCGAAGCGTTTTACATTAAACGATTTATATGAATCGATTCAGCCCTAAAACGCCTCACCGTCGCGTTCACACGGCAAATGTGAGTCGCAGTACGCGAGGCGTTTCGCGTGAGGCGTTTTAACTCGCCCGTGTGAATACAGCTTATGTCTAACACAACATCCAAAGAGGGCACAAACGGCGAAAAACTTTCATGACAAAAAGTGTAGCAAAGCACACAAGCCATTGAAAACTGGTGATAGCGTCAAGTATAAAAAACCATGCGGGGAAATGCAAGAAAGGGGTGATTTTCGGGCTAACAGGAATTTCAGGAAGGGAATACCAAATTTTAAATGAGTCGGGCAACATGTTATATAGAAACAGGGTACAAGTGCTAAGGCCTCTGGAAGCCGCTCAGCCCGAGCCAGTCGGGCAGGCACAGAGTGTGCCGACAACACAGACAAATGTAAACAACACAGCTAATCTAACTAGGTCAGGTCGGGTGATTAGGGCGACAGACAGGCTAGACCTCTAAAGTTAGTCAGCTGCGAGCTGTAATCACACATGAAACTATGTGCGTGTTAGTTAAAGGTTTAGTTGCTTTCAGAAGTCGTTCTTTGTATGTCAAAGTACACACTTTGTCATAGGGAGGCTAAGCAGCCGGACAATAACCCAAAGGACATGAGTGACTTGGTACATTTGGACATTGGCTGACCTGTGGTCAAAAGCTAAGTACTTGCGATGTTACTTCTTTAATACTGTAATATTGTATTTTAACCTCTAAACTTGGTGTGAAGGCGACAATTTTTAAGATATTGCATATCTCAAAAATACTTGTGAAGGGGGGATGTAATATATGCATAAAAGACCTCCAGGAACGTGTGGATAACAAAGCAATATGTAAATGAGATGACGTCAGAATTCAAAGGGTGCCCTCGGTTTACGGCACTGGACCTTGAATGAAGCATTCAATATCCAGAAGTCAAAGTGTTCAGACGTCGTACTTTCACACTATGGACCAATTAATCTAACTAACATAATGCTGAGTCTGAAATAAAGTATTGAATTGAATTGATAGTGACATGTAACATAAGGAGTGGACACGACAAGCTCTAGTACAGAAGTCGTTTATTAGGTTCTTGGGTTTAGCATTACAACTCGGGTGGTCACGTGACCCGCTCCCCACACTCGGGTCGTTCGTAAAGCCTCCCCGCCGGGCATTCATAAACTCACATATCTTACATCTCCCTTTTTTCCCTTCACAACAACGTTGAATTGATTTTATTAATAGACATAATAATAACAATAATAATAATAATAATAATCATCAGCCTTGTTGCTCCTGCAACACAACACACATACTTGACAACACAGCATCCTGGTAGAGAATACATCCCTTAATAATCACTAGTTTGACCATATATATATATATACTGCTACAACAATATCTGCTTGGAGAGTAGCCTCTAGTAGAGCTTGTACTTTGCCTTAGAATCGTAGAATTTTACACAGTGCTAATCTATATTGAACCAGCATGAAGAAAAGAATGTGTTACAATACAAACAACGTCCTCTTCCTCTGGATCTAAATCTATTCATTTATGTAAATTTATGTTTCGAGATCTAAATGCATATGGTGTAAAATGTGCTGATGAGTATCGTGTAGGCCTACATACTCATACTCATCCACTTCTGATTTTGTTAGGCTTAGAAGTCTGTATCAGGTCGAGGCCTGTCAATATCTGACTTATTCAATTCAATTCAATTCTTTTAATTTAACTCTATGTAAGGTATGTTTACAATAAACTGAGGTGATACAATAAATGCATACAAATTCCTTACAGACAGAATGGATCCCAGAAAAGCGATGCTTATCTAGCTGGTCTTCATGATGTGAATGAAGAAGTGATGACATTAACAGATGACTAAACTTAAGTTACATTTTTAACTAATGGTTATGATGAGATACTGATGTGTCTCTTCACAGGTAGTAAAAAACAAAGTAATGATAGGAATATTATATGTATATTGTGTCATGGATTCATGGACTTACATGCAGTATCAGTTGTTATTTTGCATATATGTTAATAGGGGTAAATTTTATGTTCTTTGCCATAGCCACTTGATATTTTAAATTATGTGACTAGTTAATGACAACTATGTCCTATTATATATATTCTTCACTGGTAATTGATTTAGTATGCATTGAGATAGCTTATCTTTAGTTTTTTACAGAAGTTTTTCATAGTTTTAAAGTTTCTAATATCTACTGGTATTGAGTTCCAGATATTGGTTCATTGGTTTTCAGTTGTTATTTTGCCATATTTGGTTCTAGTGTGTTTGTGATGTATGTTATTTATCTGTTGTGTGTTATAATAATAGTAACCATAGTTACAACTTGGTTAGAAGAGTTGAATGGAAGAGACGTTTTCTTTACGATAACAATCTCAAACAGCCGAGTCCTGAGGACAGATTAGAATTCGTTAAAAAGGGTAAATCATCTGGCAATGGACCTGATTGTTTTCCTTGAAGAGATTATCAGATATTTCAGGGAGGAGGCCATTCTTTTGCTTGTAAACAAATTTTGCAATGTATATTTTAATATTCGGATTATAAGCATCGAGTACCGGATGTATGCAATATCAGTCCCTGCCAATGTTTATCGAGTCTACCCTTGATAAATACAAGATTCACTTCTTAATCTTAAAATTTCGTATTCTAACTTGCGAACTCTACTGGGAAAAGTTGGGTGCCAGTACCCATGGTTGCCGTTAGGTGCCATCTGAGTGCATCTACATTAATAATAATAGACTACATCACGGTTCCAGCTGCGCGGTGCATTGTGGGATGCGTCAGAGCAAAACAAACCTGCGAGAGCCACATGGCACATGCTAATACACTGGGTGCAGTTATGAAATGTGCTAGTTTCAGCTCAGCTCAGCTCTTGTTTGAAACATAGAACACTAACTGAAAAAATATATAGGGGCCTATAATAAATTAAGATATTAATCTTTTATCCAGCATTGCATTTACATCAATGTAAGGACAAGCAACAATGGTAGACTGGCCGATATGATCATTTATTACATCAACAACTATGATCCACCTTTCAATTATATATCTATATAGGCAAATGGCTGGGCAAACCCGCCCTACCGATCAATTAGAATAAACAGTAACAAGAACATAAGAAAAAAACAACAACAAAAACCAAGACATGCGGACATCGATAAGTGGCTACAGTGCTGGACGGGCGGGTAGTGACGAGCCAAACCAAGGCCAAGGCGGAAGGGGACCCAGACGTCCCCTGGCGGATTGAACTAGAACCTGCCGATCTCGATGGTGGCGCCGACTAGAGCATCTCAACTCTCCCACCCGAACCATCTGTTAACCTGGCGGATCGCATCTATCCCTACTGGAGCCCACAACGGCTCCCAACCTGATGCACCCTACACCCGTATATACAAGTATATACGCAGTATAATCAGCACATCTTATGCCATGTGCATTTAGATTTAGACAAATCTGGGCACTCAGACTAGTGTTAGAGCCATAGCCAGTGTCAGTTTGACTTATTTTATTCATATTTTTATTTATATCCTATGGTTAATGACATAATGTAGAAATAGGAAATGAGTAGGGTTAATCAGATATTGGTTATATATTTCTTTGAAACAAGTTTTTGTTGACACATTTGACATTTTAATATTTAGAACAAAAATTACTTATGGCTAAACATCAGCCTGTAAAGTGAATGAAATTGTATGTTTCTTAGCTCAAAATGCTTAATTGTCCATGTTGCCGGTAACATGCATAATTCAAAATCTATGACCACGGGCCCCATAGTGATGCTCACCTTAGATACCAAATGTAGTACAGCATTCGGTAACCATGATCCGAGTTGATCTCTGACAGAGCAGAGCAGTTCGAATTCATTCATCACCGTATCACCAAGTCGGAGAGACGTTGAGAACTGAGTACTATAAAATTCAGCTATTTCATCACGGATACGGTCATAAGCAGCACAGCTGATACATACATAATGCCGAAAGTATCTAAGGCAAAAGCACATGCCGGCGGACGATTTTGTAAGGAGTTGTTGGCGACTGGTAGACGACATGGACAGTCTCCAGTGGCTGGCACGTCAGGTCGACACTCAAGATCGCCAGTGGCAATCGAACAGACATTAAGTGCGTCTGAATCTTCACCGTCGGCGGTAAGTGGCTTGGTCCGGAAGGTGTCGTTGGAGGATATTGCCCACCTTCTAGACGAGAAACTTAATGCTGTGGCTACGCCAATTATTGCAAGATTGAACTGTCTGGAATCTGCTAATAACAATTCACCATTGCAAATGTCTGACTTGGGGGAGGCGGATGTGTCGTCACAGTCGCCGGTTGACGCAGCGGCTAGACGCACGAGACGACGGTCAGGTTCGTCAACACGTCGTTGTGTGGGTTGTGGCGAAGCAGGTTTGGATAACGTAGCACAAGCTTTTGGTGGGGTTGACGGTGATATTCATGGTGTGTTGCGTAACGTGGTGAAGGCTAGCTTGCAGGACACGGCCCGGCCGTTATCATTGGAAGGTTGCGATGGCAACGCATCTGACTCCGATGATGAACTCATGAAAGATCTACTAAGAGTAGCGGGTGCTAAGGCCCGGAAAGCAATAACTAAAGGTAAGCTGTTGCCATACAGATATGTGATTCGTGGTGAAAGAAAGGGAAAAGTGTCTCAAGGCCAGGCAACATGGTATGAGTATTTTGCGGCGATTCGCAGAATGGTGCGTAGAGGAGACGTACCAGTGTCATGGATCCCTAAACTGGAGGCTCATATGGACTCTCTGTTCGACATGGCGCAGAACTACACCTGGGAGACCTGCTTGGCATATTCGGAAAGGGTTTTTAACATGATTTCCGATAAACGTCTGCCTAACGGGTGGGATGATGTCAGTTTGATACAGGATATCAGGCGCGACGAGAGCAGTCTGGGTCGACGCATAGTCCGCCCAGTGGTGCGCCCCAGTAAGGAAGGAACGTACAATGGGGACTATAATAAGGAGGTGGATGGGCGTGTGTGCACGATCTGGAATCGTGGCAAAGACTGTGGTTTTGTGTCTAGCCATGGCACGGGTAAAGACCGCTTTATTCATATTTGCACGTGGTGTGCCATTAACTTGCGCCGCAAACACTACCACAAAGAAGTGGACTGCAAGAGTAAGGGACGTGCACGTGATGGCAATAACGGCGATAGTATTGGTGCAGCAACCTTGAAGAATTTTTAGTGTGCGGCCGGCGTGGGGCCGTACAAGATGTATCTGACGTGTGCAAGGCCGCAGCAGTTCTCTCACCGCATCACTCGTTGGGGAGAGGCTTCGATGACAGTGCGACCGACTTGCCGTGCAAGTCTGCTCTTCCGGTCAAAGCTCAAGGAATTCAGGTCAGTGCGGGTGTGTCTGATGCAACTGCTCAGTTATCTTTAAATATGCTGCCCCCTTTACATACCCAAAAATTTCCCGTCAGTAGCAGTGTACATGAATCAGTTCTGAATGTGCAGGCGAGCTTGCCTGAAAAAAGTTGTTGCTAGTCAGCGTGGTGGCTCTGTCGCATTGCTTAATGATACGGTTGGTAAACATGCGTTGTCGGGCTGTGTCACTAACGGCGCTACACGTAGTAAACGGGGTGGGGGTATTAAGCAAGGAAGATATCAATGGTTTAACAAACGCATTCGTTCTTGTACTATGCTATCGGATAATTTGGGTGTCGTGGGTTGTAAAGGAGGGGCATGTTTAAACAGATTAATGAGTGCACCGCCCCGTACTGGCCTGAAAGCTGCATCAGATGCTGCGCCGACTAGTCAAAATGGACACAGACGTCTCTGTCCTGTGGGTCGCTCGACCACGCACGCTACTGGCATTCTTACAGGCGTCGCTCCCACTCAATTGCATGGTCGCCAGTACCCGGTTTGCGGTGGGAGTTGTAGTCACTGACACTGCTGTTCGTGCCCCAATTGTGCCTATGAAGTTGTGTCCAACTTCCGCACCTTACTCTCTGGTTGATCCAGCCATCAACTCTGTGCATTGCCCTACCACTGATTGCATGCCACCTAGTGCTACTCAGCACTCGCCAGTGGCACTTACTTGCCCTGCTACTGTTGTATCAGTATCAGATACAGTTTCTAAGTTATATGTTCGCCGTGTAGCTCCTCGGTTGGCGGTTGAGGCGTGCTATCTTGACGATTTTGTGGGAGTGGAGGGGTCGTTCCAGATGGCATTAGATGGGTATAATTCGATTATTGCACTCTGTAAGGTACTTGGCCTGGAGTTGTCAATTAAAAAATGCACGGCTCCAAATACTGTTATGCAATGGCTGGGGTTTGAGTTAGATTCGGACGCTATGGAATTGAGGATACCAAAGAATAAACTGTCTGACATTTTGGCAGAATGCAGTAAATGGAAAGTGGGTTCAAAAGTCACCAGGAAAAAGGTGCAACGGCTAGTAGGTAAACTGCAGTGCGTGTCGAGGTGTATAAGGCACTCACGGGTGTTTATGAATAGGATTTTACTTTTCTTGCGGGAGACTCCTTTCTTGGGACATGCCATAGTAACAATAGAGTTAGTTAGAGACGTGACATGGTTCCTACGCTTCGCGGAGGGGAGTAATGGGCTTGTCCTGCTGAAATCTTTCCCTCAAAAATCGTGGGTTATCGAGTGCGACTCGTCACTGCTTGCTGGTGGCGGCCACAGTGACACACATTATTTTTCTTCTCTGTACTCTTCTGAATTACTTGCCAATGTTGAATTACACATTTCACAGCTAGAGGCCATTAACCTAGTAGTAGCCCTTAAGGCGCTATGCCCGCCCCATCCTGAGGAGTTTGTTATTATCGTTAATACCGATAATGAGGCCTCCCAACAAGTGTTGTCTGCTGGTGCTGGGAAAGACCCCGTCTTGTGTGCATGTGCCAGAGAGATCTGGAAGTTTGCCGCTCTTAACTGCTGCGAAATCCAGATAGTGCACAAGCCGGGGAAAGACTTAGTGCTGGCAGACGCGCTGAGTCGGTTGTTCTTCGACCCGAAGGCAAAATTATTGGCGCATTCGCTTTGCACTGCCCGTGGCCTAACCGAAGTAAATGTTACTCATGATAACAATGTTCTTGATTTATGTTTGTAATTGTCTGCTCGGTCTAATTTTCTTTATTGGCTTTTTCCCTCGCAGAAAAGGAATGTGCTATGGTTAGAAAGCTGAGCATGTTTTTCAGAGCAGGACTATCTACTGGGACGTGGAGGAACAAAAGGGTGCATTTTGAGGAGTATTTGAACTTTTGCAAGGATAGCGAGGTTAACCCCAAATACCCGAAGCTACGAACGGTAATGTTATATACTTTACATCTGAATGATAGGTTAAAAACGGAGGGAGCCATTAGAAATTACTTGTGTGGGGCAAAGTCCTGGGTGAGATTAGTAAGGGGACAGTGGGATGTTTTTGATAGCTATGCACTGTCTATATTAAGGAATGGGGTGTGTAAACTTAAGAATAATATTGTAAATAGAGCGTATCCGCTGAGGATAAGACATGTCAAATTGATAATATTAAAATGTAGAAAAAATGGGCTCCTATGGACTTGTATTTATTGCTGCATTAATAATTGGTTATACATGCTTACTAAGACAATCTAATTTGTTCTACTCTGAGATACTGGGTGATGGCGGTCACACGTTACTGGGCGAAGATATCGAGGCACACAAGACATATCTGCTAGTACATATCCGAAGCACAAAAACGATATGCAAGCCGAAGGAGAGCTATCACGTAAAGATACCCGCGGTACGTCACTCACTCTTCTGTCCCGTACGTGCCTGGACAGAGTACTGCCGTTTCACTCCACCGCATAAGGGCGCCCCAGCATTTGCACTCGCAAACGGGGAACCCCTGACTAGTCTGACATTCGTCAGATGTATACGGCTAATACTGAAGGGAGTCAACGCAAGCTGGTGGCCAATGGTGACAGCACATAGTCTGCGTCGAGGAGCTGCTCAAGAATACGCACGAGTAGGAGTCCCTTTGAACTGCATAAGACTGTTAGGTCGATGGAAATCTAATAGCATATTTGACTACGTGAATAAAAACATTGTAAGTAAAGGACCATCTGCTCTCCTGTCCCAATTTGGCTGAGAGCTCGATGGTCCATGTCCTGTTATATGTGACAAATGTTTAAATAGTCTGTGTGATATGTGCCTGCCTGGTGTGCCTCAAGTGTGTGACTGCTATCAAACACGTCTGCTGCTGTTGTCTTCAATCTCAAGAATGCGTTGAAATACATATAGTACTAAAGTAAAATAAAAATAATATATATAATTGATTAATAGTCAGCCAAAGTAACATCATCCTGCATATAAGTAATCTTCAATAGTGAGCATTAATTGTTCTTCTGAGTTGTACTACGTCGGAAGATAGTTAGAATAGCTGGGCAAAGTAGTCCTCTGTACTGAGTGACTGGCCGATGATCATTGTTAGCTATTGATAGAAATGTCGGTGGCTACTGTAAAAATTTATTAAGATGGTTTTAATAAATTTATTGGCCAAATATATATCGGTGTCTAGTTTTTGAATTGTCCATGTTGCCGGTAACATGCATAATTCAAAATCTATGACCACGGGCCCCATAGTGATGCTCACCTTAGATACCAAATGTAGTACAGCATTCGGTAACCATGATCCGAGTTGATCTCTGACAGAGCAGAGCAGTTCGAATTCATTCATCACCGTATCACCAAGTCGGAGAGACGTTGAGAACTGAGTACTATAAAATTCAGCTACCATCCCACCATCCCATCTATTCTCCTCCAGTTAATGGAGCTGAGAGCTCGATGGTCCATGTCCTGTTATATGTGACAAATGTTTAAATAGTCTGTGTGATATGTGCCTGCCTGGTGTGCCTCAAGTGTGTGACCGCTATCAAACACGTCTGCTGCTGTTGTCTTCAATCTCAAGAATGCGTTGAAATACATATAGTACTAAAGTAAAATAAAAATAATATATATAATTGATTAATAGTCAGCCAAAGTAACATCATCCTGCATATAAGTAATCTTCAATAGTGAGCATTAATTGTTCTTCTGAGTTGTACTACGTCGGAAGATAGTTAGAATAGCTGGGCAAAGTAGTCCTCTGTACTGAGTGACTGGCCGATGATCATTGTTAGCTATTGATAGAAATGTCGGTGGCTACTGTAAAAATTTATTAAGATGGTTTTAATAAATTTATTGGCCAAATATATATCGGTGTCTAGTTTTTGAATTATGGAGAGTTCATTATATTATTATATTGCATCCTTCTGTCCATGTGCATGTAAAATTGTTATGTATTTCTATTAATTTTGAATAAAAAGGAAGTTTTGCCCTACGCGTATGGGCAAACTAAATGGCTGTACGCTTTTGCTTTGCTCCCAACGCCGTTTTCAGCGCATGCGCAGTCGGAACCGTGATCTCGTCTATAGAGTGCATCCACTTTGAAACAACCACAGGAGCGCCCCCTCTGTTGAAAGGCCAGGGAACCAGGCTAGATTCCAGTTCTCTCTCTGGCCACTAGGTGCCGTATATCAGTGATGAATCTATGAGTAAGAAGGCCAGGGTACCGGGCCAGTGTCAGAATCCATCCCTTGCGTCACCTTGTGGATATCTGCAGCAAACGATGGCGGATATAAACAATGAAGCTGGCAGTCCGACTGAAAGATCAGGTACTACAAGGGGGACTTCAATATATTTTCCAGTGCACATGTTTACTGATAAATGTATTGAATACAAATGTTTTAGACATGGAATACACTATGCGTTCTACTCACTACTGAGAATGTGTCGGTATGGTTGTACATTTACTTTCATTATCGCTCGTGTCAGACAACGCCTACTTTACTTAGGCTAAAACTCTTAGCTTACGCTACTACTGTAGTAGTACTAGTACTAGCTAACTAGGTACTAGTACTAGTAGTACTACTTAATCCAGAGCTAGGCTACTGACTGTACCAGACCAACTCTACTCGTAAATACAATATTTACCCCCGCCGTTAGTAGTTCTCGGGCAGTGCTGCGGGGATAACTAGGCCCTACTCACCGCTACTGTCTGTAGTCTCTACTAACATTAGCTCCTCCATGAACTCTGTCTTCATTGAAGACAGATTCACTGACACTGTACTGTGACACGGAGTCTGAGAGTGTAATGGCATTACCACTGCAATACAGTGCATTACTAATGCATGTGTGTGCAGTAGGCTGACAATAATTTTCCGTTGTATGATCATATAAATCATCACATGTCATGTTTTTGTTAGCATGAGACTGATGAGTTATGCAAATTATTTGCTGATCATGTACTTAAAGTTGCATAGTCCGATCGCGATTTAATTTTTGTCTTATTTTTGAGATAAATATATCAAATTGATCGTTATGACCTACTAATCATTAGTCTGGAGTCATTTTGATGAAAAATGGCTAGTTTTGAAGTAATTTGAGCTGAAAGAACCCAAAATACTTTTGACAAGCTTGCCAAAAGTCCTGTAGCTATGGCCACTATTGACATCTCGTGATGACCACCTGATGTAGAATGACCTAAATAAAAAATAGCCTGGTCACCTAGCATTTTCCAGTGATGGCGCCACAGCACCATCATTTGTTTGTTGGCATGTGATGTGATGTGGGCTGACCTACTGATGTAAGTCGTTGTAGGTCATGGGATTTGAACCCATGTGTTCGAACCATGTTTTAGAGCTGCATGGTCTGAAGGAATATATAGAGCAATAGTAGCAGTTATTCTGGCAATTTGATGTATTTTAATACAAAATTCCATGCAACTTTATATCAACCCAGGCTATGGTGCCAGCAATACTACCACAGGAGATCCTGGAACCTGACTAGGTACTTGGAATGAGGGTCAAGGCTACTGGCCATGAGATTGACCTAATTGGTTAATGGCTTCCTTGTGTGATGGGTTTCTCAAAGTAGGTTGAAGTAGTAAATTCACTGATTATTCTATATATGCTGTACCAAATCACTTGTTAATGCACCAATATCTAAGATGGATATATATAATCAAATTAAGATACATGTTTTGGTTTTGAAAAATAAATATTTCATCGGACCATGCAACTTTAAGTTACCACGTCATTCTTCTGTTTAGACAAGTGATCCCTTGAACAGTTACTGAGTTAGATGGCATAGTTTGTCACCACGCCATTTTACACGAGGCAAAATCAACATATCCATAACAACTTTTATCTGTGATATACTATAGTAATGGTATATTTGTGGTTTGTCACTAAGATATTGTCGTCGTAGTGTCATACTCTCAATGCACAACCACCATCACATAGTAGGCATGACAACCATTAAACAAAATATACCTGAAATATGTAAGTTTGAACAAATCAACTGGATTTGTAATAGTATTTCTAATATGAATAAGCAATGCTTAGGAGCGACCCCCACCATTTTGCGTATTTGTTTCCGCTGGTGTTCAAGAACATTATTGTATTTAATTTACAAATTTGGTTTTAACAACATAGGAAATTTGTTGGTAATGAATTAAAAGAAGCATATATTCCATTTAAGAACATTTTAATAATTATATAATAAAAATTTAAACAGGGCCCAGTGCATTCTCCTATGTTTTACAGTACTCAATACTGACATGGGAACCATCTTGATTACTATTTGCCCAGAACCAGTTTCATCAGTACTGAAACTGGTAGCTGGTTCCGGTTACTGGTTTCTGGCGAATCTGATAGGTAAAACATGGGAAAAGGCATTGGGACCAGTTTATATAAATTCCACTGAAACAACTGCTTCCGGTTTCTGGATTCTGTTGAATTTATTTACCCTCTCTATGCCTATAGGTATTGTTTAAGTATATATATATATACACATGTTAATCATTTGCCCACCCCCTGTGTGGTTCGGTATAATTTAAAAAAAATCTAATGTCAGTAGGAATAGTAAGTAAGTATAAACAGTTTCGTGAATTTGTTGTAAAGCCACCAAACAACCAGTAAGATATAGCTATTCCAAGAACGTGTCCCTCCCTGGGCTGTTACATTGATTATATGAGACTGTCTCAAAAGGTGCTAAGCAATATGGGACACAACTTTGTCCATTGTAACGGTCAACATACTATCTGCTCATGCATTTGCTCAGGATAAACTGATTTATTTTTTACATGGTGTTTCATAATCCCAATAGAATACATATTGATTTGAAGCAAATATACTTGTGTTTTCAGTGTAACCGTTTCTGTGCTGTTTTGTGTCAATCATTACAATGGACAAACAAAAAAAGAGTTGTCACCTTTTGAGACAGGCTCATATATATTTATATATATATCAATTTATTACATTTGTAGAACTCCCAACACCAGCTGCTGTAGAGACGGCGGCTGAGGCAAAGGAGCCACCTCCCCCGGATATAGCTGACTTGTGTCACGTGACTTTTCAGAAGACGGGCGAGTACCTGCAGGGAGAGCTGGCCAGTAAGTTCACTTCTTATTGCGATGAGTGGCTAGAGTCATGGTGGATGCTTATATGAAAAATAGTCTTGAACATACTTTAAAGTGTCCTAATTATAAGGTCTTATAGTCCGAAGGATTTAAAAAAAAATTTCTGCCATATTTACTTTTGATAGGATTTATATTTGGCTACGTTTAGCAACATTGCTCGTTATAATCATTTCACCAGATGCGATGGCTGAATAAGTTGAACGTCCGCCTCCCGTTCTGGTAGATCGTGGGATTCGAATCCCCGGGTTCGTTACCCTGGCCGAGTCAAACCAATGACTTTTAAATTGACACTTGTCGCTACTTAGCCTGGCGCTCGGCATTACTAGGATAGGGCAAGGAGCAGTGGAATGAGGAAACTCTGCCTCCAGCCGCCTCCTGCTCCACGCCTCCCCAACACCTCTACCTCCACCTCGTGGGCCAAGATGACGCACGCCCCAAATGTCGAGGCGCATACATGATACACCAGGGAGGTCTATGGCACCCCCTGCGCCGCTTGGAACAGGGACCCCGCCTCATACGATGGGGTGCCATTCTCACAGCCCACAGTGTGGGTGTCTGCTACACGAAAAAGAACCGTGCGCGCAAGATCACGTGGGGGGCAATTCGGCGGATTTTTGCTCCCCTCATTTCGTCAGGATCGCAGCAAGCGCCCCCCCCACCACCCCCACCCTGATGGTGACGTCACAGCCCGCGACGGGGCCTGCAGCCGCGGCATCCGCCCAGGCGTTATCACCCATGTGGCGGGCCCGCGCCTACATCCGCCCCAGCGAAGCCATCAGCACCCAGCCGGCGGCCACCATGATGTCTTCAATTATGGCGACGCGCCGCAGCGCATCCCCCCCCCCCCCCTGTCCCCCCTGCCCCCGACGAATTGCGTCACCCCCCCACCCTGGGCCTTCCCCGTCATGCCCTCTCAGATCCCGCTGCCACCCCAACAGCCGCCTGTGACATCACTGCCATCGGCCCTCCTGGCCGCCGTTCCTGACACTGGCTCCTCTTCTGGTCGGGACCCGAGTTGCCTCATCCCTTCTGGCCTCAGCCCCGCCGCTGGTGCCCCCCTGGAACTGGTCGCCTGTGATGATGGCCCCCCTCCACTGGCCCCGGCTACCGGGCAGTTGCCGGCTCAGATGTCTCCTCAGATGTCACCGCCCACACCAAGCTCTTCCCGCTGCACCTTGATGATGTCACCACCTCCTGGTTTCTTTAGATTGATGTCCATATAATTTACTCTAGGATTTTAAGCAAAAAACCTAAAGCTTGGTGCACAGCCCCTGTAATGTTCATTTATTCATCATGTAAACCAAACTTTACAATATTTTAGAGCTGTAACATGCTCTTCTCTTTTCCGCAAATCTGGACGAGAAAGATATTTGGGAAGTACTCAACATGTCATGGGAGCGTCTGCATTGCTGGAGGTATGGTAGAGGAGCGGGACGTAGCTCAGGCGGTACAGTGTCCACCTGTGAAGTCATAGGTCATCGGATCGATCCTTCTCAGTGGACCCATTTGAGTTTGAGCTATTTTCCATTCCAACTAGTGGTCCACACTGGTTCATCAAAAGGCTGTGGTATGTGCTGTCCTGTCTGTGGGAAAGTGCATACAAAAGACCCCTTGCTGCTTGTTGGAAAGCTGGTTTCCTCCAAAGAAATGTCAGAATGACCATACGTTTGACGTCCAATAGCCAATGATAGAATAAAAAAGTCAATGTGCTCTAGAAGTGTTGTTAAATATAACATACTTTACTTTACTTTTGTTGCAGGTACAGTGGAGGACTACAAGCTGCTTGAGCAGATGAACCGTGCAACAATTATCAAGTACACAGAGATGAAGCAGATCGCTGTCAACATCCACAAAGCAATGCTCGACCTCAACGACAAATGTGAGCAAACAGCATAGTGATATTGACTCCAATTGCAATCTTGTTCTATGTACTTTCCTCCTACACAATAAGCACCGTAGTGATATTGACTCCAATTGCAATCTTGTTCTGTGTGCTTTCCTCCTACACAATAAGCACCATAGTGTTATTGACTCCAGTAATAGTTGCAATCTTGTCATGTGTGCTTTCCCCGTCTCTCTCCTCCATTGATGTGCCATGTATTAGGTATCGTGGTACACAGTTTGCTGAAGGACCTATGTTCCTACTGAATTCAGGGATCCCATTTTCTCAGTGAAATCGCTGATTTCAACCAAAACTGAGTTTCCAAATCAGCAGGGAAAAAATCCTGCCTATATAAAAACTTTTACTTAATTGTTAGTCTTGAAGTCTTAATACAGTTGGAATTTCAAGGCAAACATAATGCTTTTAAATATTCTGAATCTTAGCAAACTATTCATATTCCAGAAAGGTCAACTACATTGCTTATAGGATGGGTTATACTTCCAACACAGTAGGTAAGGGACTGATCTGTCCAGTAGGGTCGTTCTCAGAAGCTGTGTACCACTTGAGGTAGTCTACTTGAAATGCATATTTCAAAGAAACTCATTATTTGAGTGTCAATATTTAGATTTCATCATTTAGCCCAATAATGTGGGAGATATTTTAGATCAAAAGTAAATGTTAATATTGTGTATTATGTATCTTATTGGGATGGATGTAGCTAAATAAATAGAAAATTACATCACTAATTTGTGACATTGTCAACAGCATTGAAAATAAAGTGTCACAAACTTAATGAAAACCTCTGAACAACAGCACATTTCACTTCAAATGGTCATATACAATGTCTTCATTAAGTTGAAGACATTTATTTCTAAAAAAAATGTATTAGTCATTAACATCATAACATTTCATTTCCACTTGCAAGTACTATGAAACTCTGTATCAAATACTGAGTACAGATACAGTACAGGAACTATTTTCACCATTTGACACTGTCTGCATGGACCCAGTTATGGTATAGTAAAAGAAAATCCTGAAATTGCCCCTAAACATTGAAATTTGGGCCGAACATTTGTGTAAAATTGTTGTTTCCACTTGGACTGTTACCGTGCTAATATTTTTCTGCTTTTCTCTTTAATGATCACAAATAAGACAAAACCACAGCAATGAGGTTTTGAAATTAGCATTACTACTGTTTATAAAGAAAGTGGCAAAATGTCCTAAAAATGTAAAGCTTTGTGTGGAAATATTTGATTTTGGAGTCAGATTGGTTTCCATGCTATACTGCTATTTATTGGGTGTGAGCATCATTTGACCTACTTAAAAATGTCAGAATATGTTTAGTTTAAATTATTCAGATGCAAAAATACATCCACATTGAGGAAGCTTGTATATAGGACTTTGACAGCATTTTGATTTTTGTGGTATTGATGTCACAGAATTGGTACACTTCTGTGAACGACCCAGTACCATTAGACCGAGAACCCCCATGGCTATGCTTGTTTATTCTGTGACATCAGACAAGGGAATTCCATAGCTCAACACACACATGCAGGCTTATAGACTGTCCCATTTTGGTAGATCGTGGTATTCGAACGGGTTCGAACCCTGGTCCAGTCAAACCAATGACTTAAGAATTGATACTTGTTACTTCCTAGCCAGGTGCTCAGCATTATTAGGATAGGGCAAGGACTGGTTAGCTCAGTGTCAGGATAATGTAACTGAGTGGGATATCAGGTCATGGTGTTGGTGGCCTGGTTTCCCAGTGGGCACTATAAAGTCGGCATGAGTGCGCACTGTCGCAAGTCAGTACCCGTCCTGATATGACCATAGATGTTGCCAGGAAGTAAAACTCAAACAACCAACCAACTTATAGACTGTCAAACCAGCCGTGAAAAAATAATATTAAGCCAGTGGACTAAGAGCTAAGGGTTGGAATGACTATTTAACTTGACCCGTAATTTTTTTGTGTGTGTGTTTTGTTGTTGTTTTACGTCCTAGCAACATCTAAGGTCATATCAGGACGGGTACCGACTTGTGACAGTGCGCACTCATGGCGACTTTATAGTGCTGTCCCACTGGGAAACCAGGCCGCCGGCACCATGACCTGGTATCCCACTCAGTCACATTATCCTGACACTGAGCACACCAGTCCTTGCCCTATCCTAATAACGCCGAGCGCCTGGCTAGGAAGCGACAAGTATCAATTTTAAGAGCTAAGGGTTGGAATGACTATTTAACTTGACCCGTATTTTGTTGCTAGACTCAAGCCTGCAGCCCTACCTGGACCAGATTGACCAGATCGAAGAGAGTGTGGCAAGTCTGGAGCAAGCCGCCTACAAGCTGGATGCATACTCCAAGAGGCTGGGTAAGTCCGGGCGTTACTTAATCCCGCCGGTTTGAGGATTTCCGAGATGTGTAGGCAATCTGTGTATTTGTGTTGTTTTAACAAAAATAGATGAAAATGCCCAACAAATGAACAATCTAATTCTATGTATAGTTATAAAAACGAAAACATAAGTAATAAGTATATTAATTAAAATAATTCTAAGATGGTGTTATGTTCACTGATAATTTTAAATACAAATAAATTTCACTCTTCACAAGATATTTCTACATTAACAATAGGACAGAATTTTTTTGGTGGTAAATATGTTTATTCTGCTGAATAAGTCTTTTGTCAGTGCCGAAGCACTGGTCTTCCAGCCATTTTTCAATTCAGGGTTATTTACACAAAAGGTATATAGAATAAGGTATACAATAACTGTTGAATATACAATTTGCAGCATGTAACACAATGAAATTCTGTAACCCCAAAGTTCCATAGCAATATGGTAACAGTAGTGTCATATAACTAGATCAATATTAGTCAGATCAATGTGAGTATTTACATAGTATTTAGAATGGAAGCAGAAGTTATCTTCTGTAATCAGTTGGTAAAGTTGTAGTCAGTTTTAATGTTCAGTTGCAGTTAGGCAAGCGGTATATAAATGTCAGTTTGTTAGAAATATTCTAGTGTAACTCTAGTGTAGTTAGTTATGTGAGTTTATGAATTATGTTGTTGGGGTGGGGTTGTTAATAATACACTGGACCAGCTGTGACCAGTGAAGAAGTGGGAGCAATCCCAGTGCATTTAGGTCTTAAATTTTACATTTTTATTTGGGCTGTCTCTGTCATTGTATATAGTTGACTGGAAATAACAGAGGAACAGCAAAAAATAAAAAACGGAGGGGGGGGGAGAATTGAGCCTGGGGGTTCGGTGGTCTGCCACTTACGGTATGGTGACACCATGGAACATACTTTACTGTAACTGCATAAGGGCCTACCCAATCTGATGTACTCTTAGTGAGTTCTTAAATTCTAGGTAAGAGGACGCTGCCCTGGTTCTGGCTGGTAGGTTGTTCCACATCATGCTGCCTTTGTAAATTGGTGCTTTAATTAGTTTGTTTGTGGAAGGCTTGGGGACTTTGAGTAGAGTGGAATCAGCCCATCTAGTATCACAATATCACGAGCCCTGGAGCTAATATACAGATAACCTATATACTGTTCATTGAGGAAACAAACACATGTTAGAAAAAGATATAATGAGACCAGGATATGTTCATCGGCAGACAAATACCGTGGTTTAAATTGTAAATATTGTATCCTTACTCATTGGGTCTATTTTGCCCAGGGTGACATTTGCGACACAATTTGTTATTACAGTTCACTGTATCTGTATATTTACTTCATACGACAGCTTTTATCCTGGTTTTAAAATTTGTACACATAACCTCAAAGCAATCAGACCAGATGGGTGGCCGAATGAGTTGAGTGTCCGTCCCCTGGTTTGGGAGATCGGGGTTCCAAACCCATGAGATCATGGTTTCGAACCCTGGTCGAGTCAAACCAATGACTTAAAAATTGATACTTGTCGCTTCCTACCCTGGTGCTCGGCATTACTAGGATAGGGCAAGGACTAGTTCGCTCAGTGTCAGAATAATGTGACTGAGTGGGATATCAGGTCATGGTGCTGGCGGGCCGATTTCCCAGTGGGGCAGCACTATAAAGTCGCTATGAGTGCGCGCTGTCACAAGTCGGTAGCCGTCCTGATATGACCTTAGATGTTGCTAGTATGTAAAACAACAAACATCAAAGCATTCAAGATGTCCTCCTGTCTTTCAGAAAGCAAGTTCCGACAGCTTGAAAAGCAGTGACGGCCTGTGAAGCCATCCCTTCAATAAGTAGAAACTGTTGTAAAATACAGCGCGATACTCCAATGCATAACACCATGATCGACACCACACTGTGATTCAGATTCTGATCTGGGCCAGTATTTTGGCACAACTACTAAATATGCACGTGAAGCTAATGAATGAAGAATTTGGACGATTATTATTCGTGTGTAAGTTATAACGGTGTGTACTCATCGTCACATGTGTACAATTATGTAAATTAACCTCTGTGTTAAGCGGCAGGTGGGGGCTTTTAATAAGAGTAATATTTACTTACTGTATTCTCACAGGTTAACACCCATATGTGGTCTAACGCCCACCCCTCCACTTGCCAATATTTCGTCAGTGCCCACCCCTTAAATGCCCATGTGTGAGTAAACACTCACCCTCCACTTCAGTCATCTCCCAATTTAAACGACCAGGACATTAACCCACGAATTTTCAAATTTTCAAAAGCAAGACAATTATCTAGATTTGATTCTACATATCTAACTTAGATACTGATGCACTTATTAAGCATTTGTTGCCACATAGGAGGGAACACTGAGTCAACTTAATAGAACCTGTTACTGCAGAAGCCTATGGTTTCAGAGTTTTGCCACGCTTACCAACAGTAATTTAGCATGTTTGCACTTCAAATATCTCCATCAATTTAATATCTTTCTCTCAGAAAAATGACAGAAACTCAAAACCATCCGATGGTTTTGAGTTTGTGCCATAATTTTCGACAAATCTATTAGGTTTATCAATATTATCTATATTACTTTAGCTTTAGGTAACTTTTATTATCAATGGCTAACTTTAGAGATATTTGAAGTGAAAACATGCAAAAGTACTTTCAGTGTGGCCACCGAAATGGACACCATGGGCTTCGTTAGTAACAGGTTCTATTAAATTGGCTTAGCGTTCCATTCTATGCATGTGCACGAGTATGTAAGTAAGCTGGGAATGTAGCCTCAAATCTAGATAAGTGTTTGGGTTTCTCATTGAATTAGGCAACTTTAAACATCTACGGGAGGAATAGTGTCTGAGATGATGCCCTTCTGAAATGCCCCTAAATCCCACATTGTGTGCAACATTTTAATAAATAATCCCGTAACTTTGAAAATCTTAGTAATTTTAATCTTGTCAATAGTTGAACTTTGAATGTTTGCTTAGTAAACATAAATTATATAGGAATATGACCAGTTCACTATCACTTCATCAGACTGAGAAAGTCGCCGGGAACTATCATGACTGATTGTGACCACAGACACTGTGCAATTAAAGCTGCATTGTCCGATGAAAGCATCACATTTTCAAAACCGAAAGAATTATCTAAATTTGATTCGATGTATCTAATTTGAGATACCTGTGCACTTATTGAGCACTAGTTGCTGCGTGGAAGGGAATATTGAGTCAATTTAACTGTTACTGCTGTAACCTGTTACTGCTCCAGCCTATTGTTTCAGCATTTTGACCTGCTTGCCAAAATTAATCTGGCATGTTTGCACTTAAAATAACTCCAAAGTTAGCCATTTGAAATAAAGGTTCCTTCAAACGCACACACAACACAACACACACATCCCTTCGTGTACACAGGAGGACTCACTGCTGCTTCACACATATACATACACACACACACCGCAACACACATCCCTTCATGTACACAGCAGGGCTCAGTGCTGCTTCACACATATACACACACACATACACACACACAACACAACACACATCCCTTCGTGTACACAGCAGGGCTCACTGCTGCATCACACATACACATGCATACACATGCATACACACACACATCCCTTCATGTGCACAGCAGGGCTCACTGCTGCATCACACATATACACACACACACACACACACACACACACATACACACACACACACCACACACATCCCTTCGTGTACACAGCAGGGCTCACTGCTGCTTCACACATAAACATACATACACACACCCAACACACATCCCTTCGTGTACACAGCAGGGCTCACTGCTGCTTCACAGACACATACACACACTGACCACTGTCGGGACTGACATACTGTGTGTATCATGTGTCTGCAGTAAGCTAGATTACAACAATCAACCTAATATATTTATCTAAAGAAAAAACACCCAAAAACCACTCTAAGCCACAGTACTTTGCAACTTTAAGGTCATGAAGGGCATTTAATAAATGCAAATATATTGCAACCAGGACATGTACTTTAAATGTGCAGTGCTAAATAAGGGTTTTAGTTTAGCTTTATTTTTCTCTTATCGCATGGTGTGAACTGGTGGTGAGCTTGCTGCTGGTTTTGAATTTCTGTCATTTTCTGAGATAAATATGTTAGGTTGATTGCTATAATATGCCTTACTTTCGTTTGAAGTAACTATTAGTTTAAATCGCCAACTTTTGAGATATTTAAAGTACAAACATGCAATATTAATTTTGGCTAGCACGCAAAAACTGACACCATAATTTTCTGCAGGTACAGGTTCTTTTAACTCGACCCAGTATTCCCTTCTAATAAATTCTATGCAGCAACAGATGCTTAATAAGTGCATTAGTATCTAAGTTGGATATGTGCAATCAAATCTAGATGAGTGTTTTGGTTTTGAAAAGTTGATTCTTTCATCGGATTATGCAGCTTTACGAAACCATGTGGATTTTAAGCATATATATCGGCTGTTCTCAGAAAAGGTGGTCCATGATGGGTTACTCAGTTTGAAAGGTCATAATATTCTTGTTTTTCGTGAAATCGATCAATTTACATTTGTGTCATCATGTTGGTATGGTAAAGAGATAGCATAAACAAAATCATTGACTTCTGTGGTTTTATTTCTTTGTATACTGACAAATTAGGCCAAAATGAAGGGCCAAAAGCATGGTCGATTTGTGACATGCTGAGCAGTCTGTTAAGCACAATGCAATTACATCCAACAAATGCTATAATTTGGGATAAATACACTGCTAAGCTCTTTGTAAGACCTGTTTCTACTACATAGAGTACAAATTATGCTTTTCTCCTATTAAATTATTGACACGTTAAACTTTAAGACCTATTTCTACTACTTAGAGTACAAATTATGCTTTTCTCCTATTAAATTATTGACACGTTAAACTTGCCATAGCGGTTGTTACACTTGGTGTCCACTTTCAAACACACTTTGCACTGTTAGTAAATTTGTTAGGAACTATTTTTACACACCATTGTCAGCAGTGACTCCCACACAGCACATATACACATTTGATTAACACTGCTAATATAATCATACATTAAAATATTGATATGTGTTTATTTTGAATGTGGTGTCATGAAACGACTGTGCATCAGAAATGATCAATAACTAATGAAATCAAGGTATTGGATAGTTTCTTTTAGACATTCGCTGTGAATATGGCCTATGCTGCCGACACGGCGTAAAGCAACCATCAATCAATCAATCAATCTTTTAGACTTATCAATATGAGCATGTTAGGGGACTTGTAAAGAAGCAAAGATTACATGAGAACAACATTTACGGCAACAATCATGATTTAACAATTAATGTTGCTCTTTTGCATGTATTGTTTGGTGTCCATGTAACAAACAGAATATCATGCTAGCTCATACTTCCATGAACCCCTGCAAAAAAATGAATGGGTCAACTATCTTTTTATTCTCTCTCAAAATATGTTGTGGATGGACCATGTGTTCAACCTGTGTCATTTAGAGGTCATTTGTAAAAAGTTTACTTTTGACCCATCATGTCACACTTATGGACCACCTTTTCTGAGAAACCCATATATAGTTTTTCTTTCTTTTTTTTACCTCCGGCAGACAGACAGACAGACAGACCACTTCTACTCAGTGTGATATGGTTCTACTATGTTGTGTCATGGGCACATCGCTAGGCTTAAAATGTCATCACTGACCAGATTTATTAAAAATATCATTTGTTGTTGTTCTTATAAGGGGTAGACATCGTGAAGAACTTGGGGAAAATACCTTTATTCAACTTATATTTGTGTATTTAAAGCCTTTCCAACGACACGGTTCACAGATTCGCTTCGCCTGATTTATAAGGAGTGTAATAATAATATTATGCGCATATAAAGTGCCGGAGTAAACGTTAATAATAAATATATTCTCCGAGATCGTTATATATATTTGTAATATCTAATAATGTCCAATCGCTGCCCGGTGCCTGCGAGCCCGGTGTTGCAGTTTCCCAGGCACACCAGTTTGCCAGGGACACATTGCTTCTGCGCATGCGTCAAAATCGAACAGCATCGTCACTAACCTTATAAATTTAATATAATGTTTTTGGTAAAGATGTTTTCTATATGTGTACCAAACGATTTGTTTCTAGGTGGTGTCGTTTTAGAGATATTTAACTTTTCCTGTATTTTATGTATGAAGATTGCTCATGGCCATTGACAATGCCTTGAGTTGGACGGTACGCGCAGTGAAAAACATTAGTTTTATTCAGAATTAATAGAAATCAAGAACCCTAACCTTATCAATTTAATATAATCTTAATGGTAAAGATGTTTTCTATATGTGTACGAAGCGATTTGTTTCTAGGTGGTGTAATTTTAGAGATATTTGATTTTTTTCTATATGAAGATTTGCTCACGGCCGTTGACAATGCATTTGAATGGAAGTGTCCCTGGCAAACTGGTGTCCCTCGGAATCTGCAACACCGGGACTACTCGATAGTGGCGCCAGCACCGGCTCCACCGCTTGGCCGCCATATTTCACCAGTGTTGGTCCGGATTTTGAACTGGATGTGACACTGCCTGTAACGCAGGTGGGTGTTCGCTACTTTTGATTCTATTGGCCTGTAACGGATTAGTTCACATTGTGTGGAGAATGGCAACATCACAAAGACAGCCAACAAGTGTGTGAGGAACGTTCGTGCAGCTGATTTATAGTTGCATACTCCGATGGTTTTGAGTTATTTACATTTGTTGGGTGGTTTTCTTTTTTAAGATAAATATATTACGTTAATTATTATAATCAACTTGACTTTAATTTGAAGTAACTTTTATTAAACGTGCTTAACTTTGGAGATATTTTGCTCTGGCTGGTTACGTAATGCTTGAAACTAGGTCAGGGCCAATGAGAGCCTCAAAGAGATAAACAAAATTGGCCCCTTTAAAAAGAAGGGTTTCTCACACACATAGCTTCCTCAAGTAGCCTAGTTGTGTAAAGATACGATTGAGTAAATTTAGAATCATTTCTGATATGCAGCACCAATTTATTAGTGTGCAACAGTATCTGAGTTGAATGTATATGATCAAGTCTTCTAAGTGTTTTAGTTTTGAAAATAAATATATCGATATCATCGGACCATGCAACTTTCAGATATTGAGTTGAATGAATATTTATGTTGTAGATGAAATGCGAGAAATAATTAGGAAGTGTATAATTTGAACACTTGCATTCCTTATATATATTATGTGTATATACATGGGGGTGAGGTGAGGAGGGTATGAGTGTATTTGATTTAATCGACTGTCGACCATTGTTTTTAAAGGTAAAATGTTGTAAATATCTATAAGCCTATGTCTACAAAGCCAATGTGCTAAGTTGTGATTATGTTTGAGATTGCCACGGGTAAGATAAAAACTGATTCTGAATGTGAATAAAATGTTTAAAATCCATCTACCTTAGGTTGTGTTTGTGTTTAAAAAAATATTGTTCATTAACCGTATCAACTGGATTGCAATTTAGCCGTATCACATAATTAAATTTGATTTTAAATGGGGTCACTTTTCCAGGGTTATCAATGTTTTTAACATTTTCACAATTTGTAGAAAGTAGCCTATGTGATTGTGGGAATGGGGTTGAACACTGGAAAAGTACTATTTGTACAAAAGTGAAAATATTGAAAACTTAGAATGATCCGAAAAGTTGTCAAGTCATTATGCTATAGGTACATGTGGTCAATGTTAAGTTGGTCAACATTGTAGTCTAGTGTCTTATAGATCCATCCTGATCACTGGTCTGGTTGATCGGCACAAAGGAACGGTTTCACCGCTCACTGCGCTCCCTGGGCCTCCTAGAGGGGCTGCTGCCACCTTTGCTGTGAGTGGTTCTTCTGGCTCTTCTCCAATTCCTCCTGTTCCTGTATCCTCCTCCTGATGCTCATACTCAGGTAGGTAGGGTTCTTTGACTTGAAGGAGATGCCTGCTGTTCCGGATGTACTCCCCTCCATCCTCCGTTCTGACTCGGTATGACCTTGGTCTCACCTCTAGCACTACAGCCCTTCTGTCCCAATGCTTCTCTCTCACTCACACCACCTCATCTCTGCCCAGTGGTGGCAAGTCTTTTGCTGTTTGATCATATGGGTCCTTTTGTTTGCTTCTCATCTCCTCTCATTTTACTATCTCCACACTCTCTTGTCGTCAGACCTCCCCCACTGTCATACCTGGTAGCTCGCTCCTAAGCTTCCTGCCCATCAGCAATTCAGGCGGGGACTTGCCCATCTTACTGGGAGCCTTCCTGTACTGAAGAAGGGTGAGGTAGATGTGTCCTCCATCCTCCCAGGTTCTGTTGAGAAGCCCCTTAATAATTCCCACAGCACGCTCAGACTTCCCATTTGATTGGGGGTATGATGGACTGCCCGTCAGATGCTCAAACTCATACTCCTGGGCGAATTGTCTAAAAGCACTTGATGCAAACTGATGCCATTGTCACTCATGACTACCCATGGTAGCCTACCCCATGCCTCACAAACGTGCTCTTGACATGTATTATCACTTGGTCTGAGCTTGCGTGTGTCAAGAGTGCGATCTCCGGATAGTTGGAGCAGTAATCCACCCCAGTGAAACAGGTCCAGCCCCACCTTGTCCCATGGCCCATGTGCGGCATGCTCCTCCAGGTGCTGGTAGGTCTCCTTGGGTTGCGAGGGGCGGTACCACCGACACACTCCACACTCTTGTACAGCCCCTTCAGTGTCCCTTGTTTATGTTGCGCCAGTACAAGCAATCTCGAGCCATACGCTTCTGTTTTTCTATTCCCAGATGCCCAACATGGAGTCTTTCCAGCATCTCCTTCCTCATGCTCCTGGGTATGACCATTCGGTTACCTTTCAGAATGACCCCCTTTACCACATATAGGTTGTCTTTATAGTGTGCATATGCCATGCACTAACTGCTCTCCACCCCTCTGTGATACATCTTAGAACAGCGAGGAGCATCTCATCTTTTGCTGTCTCCTCTGCAATTTTATGCAGCTGTTGATTCATAGTAGGAAGACCCCCATACACTGCTAGGACCTGTGCCTCTATTTCCTCACAGATCTCACTTTTTACCTCTACACTGCCAACTGCTCTCGACAGCATGTCCGCCAGGTACAGTAACCTGCCAGGTGTCCACTCCATGATGTAGCTGTATCTCTGCAGTTTCAGTATCAGCCTTTGGAGTCACGGTGTCATGTCAATGAGTGCCTTCTGGCTCAGCACAATGAGGGGTTTGTGACCTGTCTAGAATCACACTCTTTAGCCCAAAGCTCTAATGGTGAAACTTCTCACACCTGTATGCGATGGCCAGGCACCCTCTGGCCCCATATATCACCGGCTTCCATTCCTTATCATGCAGCTGGAGGAGCACAGCTCCCAGCCCATCCTTTGATGCATCCGTCGATACTTTGGTCTCTAATACTGGCTTGAAGAATGCTAGTACAGGCATGGTGGACAGAATGTGCTTGATCTCCTGCCACTCCTTTTCATGTGCTGCCTGCCACTGCCACACCACACTCTTCCCCAGTAACTTCCTGAGGTTCTTGCAGTGACTTGCAAGATTGGGAACAATAAACACTAGTACACACTAGTACCCACTGATGGCGACTTTATAGTGCTGGCTCACTTGGAAACCAGGCCCCCAGCACCATGACCCAATATCCAACTCGGTCACATTATCCTGATTCTGAGCTAACCAGTCCTTACCCTATCCTATTAATGCTGAGCGCCAAGCTAGGAAGTGAGAAGTATGAATTTTGTAAGTCATTGGTATTTTCCAGTATGTAATGGTCATGACCAATTATTGAAAGAGTAGAGGAGTTATTTTCTTTATAGAACTGGTATTCTTACACTTTGGAGGGATAGATATGAAATGATTAAGGCCTTATGTGACCTAGTAAAAAAAGGCAACAGGGTCATTAAAAATATATGGTGTTTTAAAGGCATTAATATTGTCGTGGGGGTGATGAAAATGGGAAATATTGTGCCTAGAGCGGGACTCGAACCCACATCTCTTTGCACTCCGGGCCAGTGTGCTAACCATTACACCACCTAGGCTCCCTGATATCAACACACTCCCCATGCCTACCTGTCTATGTGGTTACTTGCCTGAGAGGTCAGTGCAGACCACTACACTCGTCCCCCTGGAATTGTAAGTCTTGTAATGCTTACAATTACATACATACAGGCAATGTACTAACACATACATACACAGGGTAGGTTCAACAACCATACAGCGCAAAGCTTGTACAGGATCCTGATCACGGCAACCAGTGTCGTGGGGGTGATGAAAAATGGGAAATACTGCGCCTAGAGCGGGACTCGAACCCACATCTCTTTGCATTCCGGGCCAGTGTGCTAACCATTACACCACCTAGGCTCCCTGATATCAATACACTCCCCACGCCTACCTGTCTATGTGGTTACTTGCCTGAGAGGTCAGTGCAGACCACTACACTCGTCCCCCTGGAATTGTAAGTCTTGTAATGCTTACAATTACATACATACAGGCAATGCACCAACACATACATACACAGGGTAGGTTCAACAACCATACAGCGCAAAGCTTGTACAGGATCCTGATCACGGCAACCAGTGTCGTGGGGGTGATGAAAATGGGAAATACCGCGCCTAGAGCGGGACTCGAACCCACATCTCTTTGCACTCCGGGCCAGTGTGCTAACCATTACACCACCTAGGCTCCCTGATATCAACACACTCCCCACGCCTACCTGTCTATGTGGTTACTTGCCTGAGAGGTCAGTGCAGACCACTACACTGACCACTACAATATGTTACATGGAGAATGTGTACTTTTCCTCAGCCTACTAGACCTTTATTTTGCAGAGAATATTACCCGCTAGTCTATAAACTAATAAAAGGACACTCACTTGAAAAAAATGTCCATCTTGCCTACATATCTTTGTATCTTTTTCTAATATTCCATCGTGATTAAACTGGTTCTGGACATAACAATGGTTTACCCTGCTTATCCCCTGCTTGCTATGTTATGTCTGGGAATATGCTATTCTGGGAATACCAGAGCTTCATTAAGAAAATAATTGCTACTGTTGCATATGTAAGCCTATTTTATAATACCATAACTAGTAATGACATTTTTCTACAAAGCTGTATGAAAATTCTTGAAGTTAAAGTCCCCTGTTTTTTTTGTATCTTCTTCTATTGTGTTATGTCCACAACTCAAAATTGGGAAGAATATATCTTCCCTGTAAAGATTTGTTATAGTGCAATTGTATACTTAGGGTCTCATTGCATAACAATTAATTGTTTCATGTATTACATTTTCTTAAATAATTGTTGTTATTAATGAATTATATGTTACATCCACCCTTGAGGCTGGCTAGTCAATTAATTGTTGTTATTCTGACAAGATGGTAACCTAAATGATCTTTTCCATCACATTACTTGTGTACATATGTACAAGAGTTGGCTACTCAGCGAAAAAAATTGGGAATACACAACATTAATTCTTAACTCTCATGTCACACATTGGCCCCATTTACCATGAAAAGACCCATATATACATATAGGAGGAGCTACAAATAATAATAAAGGAAGACAAGAGAGGTAAATGGATTGATATATAACTGCTTGCTCTCTGACCCTCCCACTTGCTCTCATAACCTCCTGCTCGCTCTCCTGCCCTCCCACTTTCTGTCCCGCTTCTCTGCCCTTCCGCTCGCTCTCTTGCTCGCCCCCACCCTCCCACTCATGAAGGGTAGGGAGAGTAAGCGGGAGAGTGAGTGGGATGACCGTCATGAGCTCTTTCTTGCATCGGTTCGATCAAAGCTATGTCAAAGAAGAGTTGCCTACAATCGGTTTGCAACCAATCTAAGTGAATCCAATGCAACATCATTGCATCCACAATCAGTGCCAAGGAGAGTTCTGTTAATGTTTGTTGTGATGGCCCATGTAAAGACGTGTTGACACAGTGAGCTATCTAATGTAAGTGTTTATTTAGAACACTCCTTGACCTGACGTCATCGGTCATCATCTGGTCTGAGCTCTGACCTCTGATACATATATTATGTCTCCCTTTCAATAGATCCAATTCCAATATTGTTAGCATCATTATCTTATTTCAATACCACCTCCTTTTCAAAACAAAAGCAAAATATTGTATGTTAACTTGCACTCGTCTTAATGATTAAACGTACTCTACATAAAGTCAATGCTGTGACCTAATTTTTTTATTACATCAATTGATTGTTTTTACTCTGTCGATACATCTTAATTGTTGTGTCGATGAATTAAATATTGTCTTCAATATCGTGTTATGTACGGAATATTTGTGTTTACTTCTTTTGAATTTTTCGTATTTGTTTTGTCTGTGTGTTGTGTATTATTTGTGTTTAATTTACTTGTTGCTTCAGGTGGACATTTAAAAATGAATTTTCGATTTCGTTGTAAAATATGTTGGTCATTATTAATTATTTTGTAATCTCTTGATCCAGGTGTATTAGTACTTACTATTTTACCCGGTTTCCATGCATCTTTGTGATTTTTGTATCTTATGCTGTCTCCTGTTTTTAGTTTGTTGTGTGTTTTTCCAGCATGTATATCAGAGTATTCCTTTTGTATTTCTTGTTTATGTTGTAATAATGGTAGTTTCGGGATTTTTGGTTTCAGGTAAATATCTAGCGTTTGGATGCGTGTTCTTAATTTTCGTGACATTAGCATTTTTAATTGTTTGCACATAGCTTTCAACTTGTCCGCTGATTTGAGCGTGCATTGGATTTGTGTATATTGGTTTAAAGTCATCTGTAGAAGCAAAATTGTGGTATTGTTAATTTGTCAATACTTGTTAATAGTTGTAAGTTTACACAAGCATCTTTTCCTAGAATTGCACTCCCTGCATCCATCACTTGGAATTTCAATCTCTGTCCATTTATTTCTATCTCTGTCTCCCCTTCTGGTTGGATGCGCTGCCTGCTGTAAGTTACCAATTGACATCTCAATGGTTGTATGTTGACACCTGTCAGCTTGTTGTAGATGCTTCTCGGTATGATATTTGCCTCGGACCCTGTGTCTAGTTTGAATGGCACATCATATTCTCCTATGCAGTCCATTGCTGCTGCTGTTGTGAACGACACACTTTGCTAAAATGTCCTACTTTCTGACATCCTGAGACACCGACTGCATTTGAATGACGACGAAGGCATCCATTGTCGATATTGCACTGATTGTTGCCGTTTCCATGGTTGGGGGCGTGTCAGCGGCATTCTGCGATAGACACTGGCAGTTGCTATGGCATCTACTTGTTCCACAACTCTGAACTTGTTGCTTGACAGTAGTTTTGTGCTGTTTTCACTCAAACGGCACATTTGTATGCACTGCTCTAATGACAAATTTGGAGTTTGCAGTAAACGATTTCTCAGTTCATCATCCTTGATACCGCACACAATCGCGAGTTCTCTAATTGTTCATAGCAACAGTGTCCTATAGGTGTGGTCAGTCCGGATGGGTGATGCGGAGTGACTGACCATGGTAGTGGTGAAGCTGGTGATTGTGAGGTGCCAGTGGGCTGTGAATGGCTGGTGAGCCATGAGTGATGTGGGAGGGAGGGAGTTGTGAGGGAGGTGCCAGTGGGAGTCAGTGGCAGATGGTGTGTATTGCCCCCCCCCCCCCCCGTCCCCGCCGCCCGGGGCAAGGAAGGGGTGTGTGTGTGTGTGTGTCTGTGTGAGGGCCTCGCAGCCCCGTGTGGCCTGCAATGACCCCGAATGAGCACTCGCTCATTCACCACTATGTACACATACAAAATATAACTGTATGTACAACATATAACTGTACATACAACATATACCTGTATATATCCTCATTATGCCTATATTATGCCTATATTATGCAGAACACTGTCCTGCAAAAAGGTAGCTATAAAAATGACTTGGGTGTAACCTTCGACTCCCAACTCTCCTTTCAAAAACACATGAGGACTATCATCTCAAATGCTAACCAGAGAGTAGGAATAATTAAAAGAACCTTCCATCGCCTCAACAAGAACAATTTTCTCATTCTATTTAAGTCTCTTGTTAGGCCAATTTTGGAATACTGTCCACAAATTTGGAGCCCAATTTTTCGGAAAGATATTCTGGAGATCGAAAAGGTTCAGAGACATGCAACGAAACTAGTTGCAGTTATAAAGGACTTACCCTATGAACAAAGGCTCAGGAAATTGAAACTTCCTACCCTTTCCGACAGAAGGAAAAGAAGTGACATAATTGAAGTATTTAAAATTATGAAAGGTTTTGATAAAATAGATATGAACCAATTTTTCACCTTGAATAAAAGAGAAGGCAGCCGGGGCCATACACTCAAACTAGTAAAACCCAGAGCCGTTTCAAAATTAAGGCAACACAGTTTCTCAAACAGGATCATAAATATATGGAATAGTCTCCCACAAAATGTTATAGATGCCGGCTCAATAAATTCATTCAAGAACCGATTAGAAAAAGCATGGGCTGATGATACAGGGAAATTTGACCACTTATTCACCACATGCTACTAATTTATTCCTTGTGTTGCTAATTACTTGCACTCAAGCAAAAATGAGAGACAAATAAGTGTTCACACTTCCTGTCTACCAATCACTATATCACTATATCACTATATGTACAACATATAACTGTACAACATATAACTGTACACCATATAACTGTATGTACAACATATAATTGTATGTACAAAATAAAACTGTATGTACAAAATATAATTGTATGTACAACATATAACTGAACCTACAAAATATAACTATGTACAACATATAAATGAGCTGAAACTAGCAGATTTCATAGCATCAGTCAATATTTTAGCATGTGCCATATGCTTCTCGCAGGTCTATTTTGCTGCCCAACATCCCACAATGCACTGCGCGGCTAGAAATACGAACCCGTCTATATATATACGCGGTGCAAACACACTTTCTGTGTGGGAAGTTGTGTTCAAAACCAGACTGAGTCATGCCAATGACTTGCAAAATTGATCCATATGTTTTACCTTGCCTGACATTTGGCATTAATCAGATATTAAAAGAGCAAGGACTTGTTTGTTCAGTATTCAGATAATGTGACTCAGTGGGATATCGGGTTATGTTGTCAGTGGCATGGTCTTCCAGTTCCAGTAGGGCAGCACAATAGAGTTGTCCTGAGTGTGCACTGTCACATGTCGGTACCCATCCTGATATGACAGTACATGTTTCTAGGATGTAAGACCCGAACACACAAACAGCTATGGTCCCCTACAAGTCAGGAGTCTCCAAAGCAATGATTGACACTGTGGGGGAGCATGGGGGACATGGACAATTGACACTGCACCCTCCACATCTAGGCATTCTAGCCAGGCCCTCGGCACTTTTAGGATAGGGCAAGGTCTGGTTCGCTCAGTGTCAGGATAATGTGACTGAGTGGGATATCAGGTCATGGTACTGGCGGCCTGGTCTCCCAGTGGGGCAGCACTATAAACTGGCTATCAGTGTGCACTGTCACAAGTCGGTACCTGTCCTGTTATGACCTTAGATGTTACCAGGATGTAAAACTCCAACAACCAACCAACCACAGCTAAGAAGTGGGAAGGATCAAATTTGTATAGCTTTTGACCCCAATCCAACATCCTTGAACTACACATTTCCTTTATCGCGTAAGCCTCCTCTCGTGTCGGAACTAACCGAGGTCCTCCTGTTGTGGACAGACGTGAATTTGTATTTATTGAGATTTTACCACGTGATATGTTCGGTTTAACGACTACCGGAAATCTGTTGCTGGGAAGGTGGACACCTGGCGGAGGTAGAAAGAACAGATTAGCGTCTACTGATAAGAACAGCTGAACTGTGTACACTGCTAAGAGGAGGCCTGCACGGCACTGCCACAGTGCACTTTTGAAGTTATATGGCTAAGAGGAGGCATGCATGGCACTGCCACAGGGCATGTTGAAGATTTATGACTAAGAGGAGGCCTGCATGTCACTGCCACAGTGCATGTTGAAATGATATGGCTAAGAGGAGGCCTGCACGGCACTGCCACAGTGCATGTTGAAGTTATATGGCTAAGAGGAGGCCTGCATGGCACTGCCATTTCTCGCGAGATCTCGTCATGTGTGTATATTATATTATATATGTGCTGTATAATCTATAATAGGAATATAAACAAGGACACTACCATTTATCAGTTCTCTTCTATATATTAGTTAGTACCTACTATCCTACTGTCATAAGAGTTAGTTCCTGCTTCTGCCACTATGGCGCCACCTGTGAGTGGCTCCTGGCCACCCTGATACCAGCTGCGGCTGGTCACTCGTGCTTACAGACCTGCTGGGATGGTCAGATTTGAAATTTTAGGTGGGCAATTAACATATTCCCACCAAAGAATATATACTCTCCTCAACCACTCCAGTCTTGTTATTCTGTTTACTAGGAGCCAACTCTTTATATATATATTTGAATGTGTCTATATATGCATGAACCATCCATATGTATGGATGTGTACATATGTCTATCTATATGTATAAATACATGCATATATACATATAGATTCTAATAAAGTATATATGTGTGTATGTACATATATATATGTATATGTTGATTTTTTTTGGTCCATTAGTTGTTTAAGCAGGGGAAATTTCAGTCATAGACAACTGGTCTTCCTCATTCCACTGCTGGTCGATAGAAAGCCCGAGCCTACACTTTTACCGACCCAAGGGATTTTTAACCTCCCACACCACATAGACATGGTATGAGAGCAACCGGCCTTTGATGATGCTGTAAGTTATACACAGCGGTGGAAATCCAAATTGTCAGAGCTGGGGGCATGGGGAATTGAACTGCCGACCCTCAGATTAGGAGTCTGACCTAGAAAAAAAGTCAGACACTCTAACCACTCCGCCACAGAGAACGCACATACATATATATACATATAGCTATAGACATATATGTGGGGGTCAATATATATGCACTTATGAGATGCATTTATCCTGATGCTATTTCGCAGCACGAGAGTGATCCGAGACTAAATTGAATAGCAGTAGGCGAAATCACTTTGGGAACCGGCCCATTGTAGCATATGACTGAGCCGATTAGGTTCATCTAGTCCAATTACAAGACCAAGCAGCGACTGGACGGTGGACCAAGTAATCTTACCAGACAGGAAGTGTTGAGCAGCTCAGGCCCCAACAAGCCTCAGGGGAGGATGGAGCTGTGGTGTATGTGGTGCTTAATACTGATACTAACCTTACTACAGCAGCCCATGAGCTCACTTGCCGTTCGGACCCTGCTTCATCCACTCTCTTCTATCTCCTCTCAATCTGCCGGCTGTCTCCTGGTTTGATCTCAGAAAGTACTGTAAGGGGAGGTTCGGTTGGCTTTTCACCTTCTAACCTCGATTAATTTTGTGACTCCTACATGCCGCCTTGTCACCACAGAGCTAGGGGTCATGATTCTTTGACTCAACTCTCCTCACTTTCCTTCAGACTACCCTCTTCCCCCCCCCCCCCCCCCCCCCCTCCCCCCTAAGCTTACCACCTCTCCCGCAGACGAGGGGAGAGTGTTTGCGTGGGAGGGATCCTTTCTTTTCCTGCTGCACTTTCAGCTTAAGGTTCTAGGCGGTACACACCCAGGCATGGTGACGTTCTATGATGACGTTATACGGTGACGTTTATATGTTAGTTGCGTATTCAAACCACCAGGTGACAGTCTTCAAACCACCAGGTGACAGTATTCAAACCACCAGTTGACAGTATTCAAACCACCAGTTGACAGTATTCAAACCACCAGTTGACAGTATTCAAACGACCAGGTGACAGTATTCAAACCACCAGTTGACAGTATTCAAACCACCAGTTGACAGTATTCAAACCACCAGTTGACAGTATTCAAACCACCAGGTGACAGTATTCAAACCACCAGTTGACAGTATTCAAACCACCAGTTGACAGTATTCAAACCACCAGTTGACAGTATTCAAACCACCAGGTAGCAGTATTCAAACCACTAGGTGGCAGTTCCGTGCTGGCCTCTTCCCTTTACTGTGGACATGTCTTCATGTCAGTGTGTAACAGCCTTAAATCAACACATTCTGCCAGGAATGAATATTTCGGATCACATACTGTCTGTACACAATGGAGCTAACAGGTGAGTTACATATACTATTACATATATAATAGATAATTCTTGTAATTATGCACACACACACACAAAAAGACCTTTCGACTATGGGAAGTCAGCTAACTACCAGGTGACAGTCTTTAAACCACCAGGTGACAGTATTCAAACCACCAGTTGACAGTATTCAAACCACCAGTTGACAATATTCAAACCACCAGGTGACAGTATACAAACCACCAGTTGACAGCATTCAAACCACTAGGTGACAGTATTCAAATCACCAGTTGACAGTATTCAAACCACCAGTTGACAGTATTCAAACCACCAGTTGACAGTATTCAAACCACCAGTTGACAGTATTCAAACCACCAGGTGACAGTATTCAGACCACCAGGTGACAGTATTCAAACCACCAGGTAGCAGTATTCAAACCACTGGTGGCAGTTCCGTGCTGGCCTCTTCCCTTTACTGTCGACATGTCTTCATGTCAGTGTGTAACAGCCTTAAATCAACACATTCTGCCAGGAATGAATATTTCGGATCACATACTGTCCGTACACAATGGAGCTAACAGGTGAGTTACATATACTATTACATATATAATAGATAATTCTTGTAATTATGCACACACACACACACACAAAGACCTTTCGACTATGGGAAGTCAGCTAACTAGTGCATTTACTAAATGAATTTGGCGCAAAGTAATCTAACTGAATTAATTCGGAAGTGTGATAGATCTGCTAGATGATCTAACTTTGGTTAAGTCGTAATGTACACCGTTTTTTCCTTTTACCTTTTCCCCAGTAACTTCTAACATCATCGTTGGGGTGAGTGCTTCAGTCACCATATCTATCGTGCTATTCAGCTGCACCTTCTGCCTCCGCCACTTTCAAACTGTGACGTCACCAAGTGTGGTCATTCGCCGTGGAAACAAGGCTGCCCTTCGGAAAACCCAAGGTCAGAAACACGATGATGATGCTTCTCTGCCAGAGTCGGTGAACAGTGGACCTGTTAACCCTGAGAAGTTGCAGCAGGTGACATTAGATGAACTTGAAGCTTCGCGCAGGTGTCACACCAGCGATTTCGGCGGTGACTCCAACTTTGCTAACACGGCTACTACTAGTTCTCCTAGTGCATGGAGAAGCCAGTCACGCCTGAGTGCACACAGAACGATGCTGAGGTCATTCTGCCGTGTCAACTCTACCGGAAGCCTCTTATTGCAACCAATCACCGACAGCAAGTCAAGCGCAGGACTGCTTCTGGACCCGGATGACGAGATAGGAGGCATGGAAGTTGAAGGTGAATCCGAAGTTGAAGGTCAGTTAAAGGTCAATGGTAGTTTGACCTCGGGGAATTTCCCACAGAGACACGCGCCGTGTTTCAGATTGAAGCGTTCTCTCTCTGTACCTGACTTGCGGGAATATATTCGACCCAAAATAGCGTTCAACATCAGCTGCGACAACCGGAAGTGGTGCATTGTTGTCAGTGGAATACAGCTGATGGACTTGGCAATGCTGCCTGGGGGGGTGGTTTCGGTTAAGATGCATCTCAGCCCGACAAAGAAGGTGTGCCAAACAGGCGGCGTCGTTGTATCGTCAAATGGGACGGCACGTTTTGATGACCTTGACCTACGATATGATGACCTCAGCGAGTCTGACCTTGATAGGTTTTCTCTCTTGGTGACATTGAAACATGGTTCGGGAAGGTCGTACAAAAAGATGGTGACTGTCGGTGAGGCATTGGTGAATGCCTCTGAACTGGAATTCAACGCAAGGTCTGCAGTTCGGGTGTCTCTTTTACTGAATCACAGACAGAGGATGAGGAAGGTAAGTCATTCACCACACTAACACAAGATTATCAGCAGTTAGGCCAAATTAAACAAAAAATTGGTGATCGTCCCCGCCCGTGCCTGAAAATTTGCCCGCCCCTGAACTTTTAAATTTTATTATTTTGTTAATAGCTGTTAAAAATGCGTCGGACTAGCAGCAATTCAGCTTTTGTATAAATTTTGTTGTCAATAGTTTGATTCAGCCCGGGTTCTAAGCCAAGAGTTTGAGTCCCATGACCTCCCAGAACGGGACACTCAACTCATTTGGCCATCATCTCTGGTTATGTATTACGTCTCCATCATACGCCAGAAAATTCAAAATAAAAACCGCCCACCCGACCCTGATCTGTGTGATCAAAAGGATGAACACCATTTTTTATTTTGTATTTAGCCTTTTAAGGTGGCTTGAGGATATTGTGCCTGATGTAAATAAACCTTACAGCTTCTGCCGTCCTATGCTCCGGACGCGGTGACCAAACAAGTCGAGCACCGGTTTACCGTCTGGAAGGCTGGTTGGTTGTTGGAGTTTTACATCCTTGCCACATTTAAGAAAATATCAGGATGGGTACCGACTTGTGACAGTGCACGCTCATGGTGACTTTATAGTGCTGCCCCACTGGGAGACCAGGTCGCCAGCACCATGACCTGATATCCCACTCAGTCACATTATCCTGACACTGAGCCAACCAGTCCTTGTTCTATCTTAATAGTAATAATGCTGAGCGCTTCCATGTGGAAGGTCGGGAGTTTGATTCCCAATCGATTCAAACCAATGACTTACAGTTACAAATTTGATACTTGTCGCCATGGCACTTGGCATTACTAGAATAGGGAAAGGACTGGTTAGCTCAGTATTAGGATAATGTGACTGAGTGAGAAATTGGGTCATGGTGCCGACGGCCTGGTCTTCCAGTGGATAAACACTATAAAGTCACCAAAATCGGTACCCATCCTGATATGACCCGAGATGTTACCAGGATGTAAAACTCCAAAACACAAACCTTTCCATGTAACTCGTCCTCAGTGACCATCTCTTTTTGACCGGACGGGTTGCCGAAGCACTGGCTGGGTTTATGGCATCTCATCATGAGTTTGAACCTAACTGAGTCAAACCAATGGCTTGCATAATTTACACTTGTCACTACATAGCCTGGCACTTGACATTAACAGGATAGGGCAAAGATTCGTTGCTCTGTATCAGGATAATACCACTGAGCGAGATATTGGGTCATGGCTGCTCTCCCAGTGGGGCAACACTAGAAAGTCGCCATAACTGCACATTGCCACAAGTCGGTACCTCTCTTGATTTGACCTTTAATGATGCTAAAATCTAAACACCCAACAACAAGTCCCTGTTAGTTCCTGATTATGCCACCAGGACCATCCCACACACACCCTGCTACTCCATTAAAGAAATTAACCCTTGTTAATGACAAGAAACGAAAACTACCTTCAAGAATTTCTTTTGGATAATTAGTTATTAAGCAGAAGAGATTTCAATCATGGACAATTGGTCTTCCTCATTCCACTGCTCCTTGCCCTATCCTAGTAATGTCTAGCGCCAGGCCAGGTAGTGACACATATAAATCTTTAAGTCATTGGTTTGACTCGGTCAGGGTTCGAACCCGCGAGTTCGAGTCCCACGACCTACCAGAACGGGAGGCGGACGCTCAACTCAATCGGCCATCGTGACACTATTTTGAACCCATTGCAATGGAGTTTCAGAATGACAAGTTAGTCGATAAGTGTCTCTACTGTACTATTTGATACATAATGCTAGTCGGCACACGCCAGCTGGTTCCACTATCCGGGACATCTGCTTATATATCTTGCACATATGCATTTTCCTTGTGGTTCTTGCTTACATAAGCTTATGTTGGTCATGTTACTGCTCCTTTAAATATATACTATGGTAAAATAATTAATGCACACGAGATTGAATGACTACATTACTTACTAATGAACTAGAATGACTGCCTTTATCACAACTCTGCTGACATTAGGCAGTATATTATTTGTTTATTGATAAAAGTTGCATAATCCTTTGATTGAAATAAAACACAGTTTTGAGCTAAATACATCATTGGTAATTATAACCTACTTAGGTATGGTTCTGAATAATTGATAATTATAACCTACTTATGTATGGTTCTGAATAATTGATAATTATAACCTACTTAGTTATGGTTCTGAATAATTGATAATTATAACCTACTTAGGTATGGTTCTGAATAATTGATAATTATAACCTACTTCGGTATGGTTCTGAATAATTGATAATTATAACCTACTTAGGTATGGTTCAGAATAATTGATAATTATAACCGACTTAGGTATGGTTCTGGATAATTGATAATTATAACCTACTTATGTATGGTTCTGAATAATTGATAATTATAACCTACTTAGGTATGGTTCTGAATAATTGATAATTATAACCTACTTAGGTATGGTTCTGAATAATTGATAACTGACTAAAATTGGAGATATTTGGAATGGAAGCAGGTAAACTAATTTATGGACTAAGAGTAAGACCAGTTGAAGCCAAATGTCACCAATACTGCGTAGGGCAGTGCTATCAGGCTATGGCAATGTGGAATCAGCGAGTTTCAATCTTCTTAAAGCTGCATACTCCGATGAAGCGTCACATTTTCAAAACCAAAGCAATTATCTAAATTCGATTCTACATATATAACGTAGATACACATATACTCATTAAACACTTGTTGCCACATAGAAGGGAATGCTGAGTCAGGTTAATAGAATCTGTTACTGCAGTAGCCCTGTGGTGTCAGTTTTGACATGCTTATCAAAACTAATTTGGTATGTTATCACTTCAAATGTCTCAACAGTTAGCCATTTAAAATAAAAGTTACTTCAAACTAAAGTAAACTAGATTATAACAATCAGTTTAATATATTTATTTCAGAAAAATGACAGAAATTCAAAACCATCGGAATATGCAACTTTAAGGGTGGAAACGCCCGACGAAATGCTGAATGAGCAAAATAATATCTAAAGTGGACATGTATCATCACATCTAGGTATATCTTGGTTTTTCTATATACACAAAAAGAAGAGATGCAATATGTATATATTTATATATGAAGAGTTCAGGCGCAAAACCCCATAAACGCCAATCCAAACATTGATATAAATGTTGGAATTAAACAGTTTATTGTTTCACATTCCTACTTTTTTGTTCATTGCCCCATAATCATGTCAACACAAGAAAAGTAGAATTAGTGAGAATTAAAATTATTTTATGGTGAAAATCTTTTATTTTTATTCAATTTTGGGATTGGGGTTTACGTGGTTTTGCATCTGAACTCTTCATACATTTCTCTCTCTCTCTCTCTCTTTCTCTCTCTCTCTCTCTCTCTTTATATATATATATATATATATATATATATATATATATATAAAGAAATATATATTTGAAACAATTAAATAACAAATTATGATCTCACGGGATTATGCTGCTTTATATTATACAATAGCTCTTCTTGACTTGTTTTGTCCGACTGAGTCATGCCACTACTTACAAGTTACAATTGTGTCTTGTGTGTAGAAGTCGTCCTCGTCGAGCTGCTTGGTGCGTGAGCTGGGTGACCTCCTGCTGGTCCTCCAACACCAGCCCCACGCACGGCGCGTCAAGGTCCTCGTGCGTAGAGCGGCTCGACTCCCGGCACGGGGCCGACTCCCCGGGCAGCCCGGTACGTCTAACCAGGGGACGGAGCGTGGGGGCAGCCCTGTAGGTCTAACCAGGGGGCGGGGTGTGGGGGGCAGCCCAGTACGTCTAACCAGGGGGCAGTCCTGTAGTCTAACCAGGGGGCGAGGTGTGCGGGCAGCCGAGGGGCCATATGCATGGAGCGGTGTTAGCGAACCAAACCGCGGTTAGGGTGGGATTTCTGGTTTAGCGCCGAAAAGTCGCTATGCATGGAGCAGTGTTAGGCTAACACCACAAGTTTAAAGTCGGAGATTCTAACACCAGCCCATAGCAGGTTTACAGCGGCGTTAGTGTTAGGTTAGGGCTGAATCTATTCAACGCTATCATATTTAACAGAATTACATACGCAATAAGTGAAATTTCATGAAATTAACCCTAAATTCGAAGCGATATTAATGCCGCAGCTACATCGGTGGCGATACAAATATTGTCGAATCGACGAATGTAAACTAAACAAATCGCCGCCGCCCACCGCAGTACTCGCCAGCAACAGGCTGAGCAATAGCAACTGGCTGGTGCCCGGCGGTGGTAGGTACCGATTAGGCCTAAATCTATTCAATGCTATCATATTTAACAGAATTACATACTCTAACAGTGATATTTTATCAAATTAACCGCAAATTCGAAACGATAACGGCGATATTAACGCTGCCGCTACGTCGGTGGCGATATTAATATTGTTGAATCGACGAATGTTCACAAAACAAATAGCGGTGCTCGCTGGGAACAGGCTCAGCAATAACAAGGCTAGCTGGTGCCCAGCAGTCGTAGCTACCGATTAGGCCCAAATCTATTCAATGCTATCATATTTAACAAAATTACATACTCTAAAAGTGAAATTTTATCAAATTAACCGCAAACTCGAACCAATAACGGCGATATTAACGTCGCCGCTACATCGGCAGCGATATTAATATTGTCGAATCGACGAATGTACATAAAACAAATAGCAGTGCTCACCGGCAACAGGCTCACCAGTAACAAGGCTGCTGGTTCCCGGCCGCCGAATCGGCGGTGATATTGTGCAATACCAGTGCTCACCAGCAACAAGCTCACCAGTAACAAGGCTGCTGGTTCCTGGCCGCCGAATTGGTGGCGATATTGGGAAATAGCGGATCGGCGGCGATATTGGGAAATAGCGGTGCTCACCAGCAACATGCTCACCAGTAACAAGGCTGCTGGTTCCCGGCCGCCGAATCGGCGGCGATATTGTGCAATACCGGTGCTCGCCGGCAACAGGATCAGAGAGATTTCCATAATGTAAAATTAATTCACGTATAGCTAACACAAACCGTTTAGGCCACCATGCATACGGCGTGACATACTTCGTGACGCCCCTGATAACCGGTGATACCTACCCGGCTTAACACCACACGCCGCTAACACCGCTCCATGCATATGGCCCCTGTAGTCTAACCAGAGGGGGAGGCATGGAGGCAGCCCGGTAGTCTAACCAGGGGGCGGGGCATGGGGGCAGCCGGTAAGTGTAACCAGGGGGCGGGTCATTGGGGCAGCCCAGTAGGTCTAACCAGGGGGGCGGGACGTGGGGCCAGCCCTGTACGTCTAACCAGGGGGCGGGGCATGGGGGCAGCCCTGTATGTCTAACCAGGGGGCAGGGCGTTGGGGCAGCCCTGTACGTCTAACCAGGGGCGGGGCGTGGGGGCAGCCCTGTAGTCTAACCAGGGGGCGGGGCGTGGGGGCAGCCCTGTACGTCTAACCAGGGGCGGGGTGTGGGGGCAGCCCACAGTTTACCAGGTCTTGGGTCTTTAGTCTTACTAAGACTTGGCCGCGATTTTGGGCTTTGTTTTGTTGTTCTTTCACAATCACATTCCCATGTCTTGTATACCTTATGGTCGCATGACTATTCGCAGTTATATATATATATATACATATAAGGTATTTAGTAAATATAATTATATATGTCTCTCTATAATATCCACCGTGTAATATATATGTGGAATGGGTAATTAAATGTATTCATAAATATATACAAATCTACTAAATGCCTTATTCCCTTTCAATACAATTCCGTATGTGATATCCATATAGCTGTATATAGATATCCATTTCTAACGGATATCACTTAGGGAATTGGATTGAATGGAATAAGAAAGCAAATATATGAATCAATACATTTTGCTTACCCATATTATATATATATATATTACATATAAGGTATTTAGTAAGGATAAACAAAATATATACAGCTGTGCATATTGATACAACGGACATATTGGTACAACGGACAACGGAATACCTATTTCTACTAATGGAATTGTTTCCTTTGTGAAATCAAAGAGATATATATATATATACATATATATATTTATAGAGATAGTAATCATTATTTATATAAATATATATTGGAATGAGTTGTACAGGCTTGAGGCAGAACCAGGCGAAGAGGAAGAAGCCAGGTGGCATCACCAGGCGAGGCAGAAGGCCTGACTAATCAAAGAGTAGAGGAGTGTCATTAGTTAGTGTAGTGTCAGGGTGATATGAACTGAGGACACAGTTCATAGATAATCGGTTTCCGGATAATTATACTCGTATACTTGCTTATACAGCATATACATATATTGATTACCGTTGATATAATATGGACATTGGAGAGTCGAGTAAGTAAATAGACTTTAAGACAGAAATAAAACAGGTATATATTTATATAGTTAGTTATCTTAGTTTACATATGCTAGAAATAGAATATATATATATATATAATTATATACCTATTATCTATATATATATTATATGTACTCATCTATATATATGAATGTATATGCATATTCATAGAATAGGATATACATGTATATTAATGCCATGTTATGTATTTTCCCCTTGTGTACGAGCAGACCACATGGTGGTTGTTAAACTGTCTAATCAGCGTGGCGACCAAGTGCTGGAGAGCCGTGAGACGCGGGCCCAGAAAGGCACACATCCGGTGTGGAACGAGCCCTTCCTGTTCGACATCTCCGGTTACAGCGCCGCAGACGACGTCTCGCTGGAGTTCACAGTGCGCCGCGGCCGGGTCTACACGCGGGACAGCGTCCTGGGTCACGTGACAGTGGGGACGGGGGCCGGCGGGGGCGGGGCGGTTCAGTGGAGTGACGCCGTGAGGACTGCGTATGCTGATATTGCCAGCTGGCACCCAATCATGCCCGTGTTCAAGTATGCCACAATCAATAGCAGGCATTGATTAAACTCTGCCACCACACAGCAAGGGTTGTCAAACTGCATTCCGCAGCATGCCCAGGGAGCATTTTGTTTTGCAAATTTTGATTAGCAACAATTGCTAATAAATTTGGAAATTGATTAGCGATCTACATAACTTGTATCATGATTCATGACACAGTACCAAACAACATGTTCCCTGTGTAACGTATACACTCAGGGAGCATTTTGTTTTGACAATTTTGATTAGCAACAATTATAAATACGCTAAGGAATGGGGTTAAATGATCACAGAGGTGGTCATTTAACCCCATTCCACAGTGGTAAATACACTAAGGAATGGGGTTAAATGATCACAGAGGTGGTCATTTAACCCCATTCCACAGTGATAAATACACTAAGGAATGGGGTTAAAAGATCACGGAGGTGGTCATTTAACCCCATTCCACAGTGATAAATACACTAAGGAATGGGGTTAAATGATCACAGAGGTGGTCATTTAACCCCATTCCACAGTGATAAATACACTAAGGAAAGGGGTTAAATGATCACGGAGGTGGTCATTTAACCCCATTCCACAGTGATAAATACACTAAGGAATGGGGTTAAATGATCACGGAGGTGGTCATTTAACCCCATTCCACAGTGATAAATACACTAAGGAATGGGGTTAAAAGATCACGGAGGTGGTCATTTAACCCCATTCCACAGTGATAAATACACTAAGGAATGGGGTTAAATGATCACGGAGGTGGTCATTTAACCCCATTCCACAGTGATAAATACACTAAGGAATGGGGTTAAATGATCACAGAGGTGGTCATTTAACCCCATTCCACAGTGATAAATACACTAAGGAATGGGGTTAAAAGATCACGGAGGTGGTCATTTAACCCCATTCCACAGTGATAAATACACTAAGGAATGGGGTTAAATGATCACAGAGGTGGTCATTTAACCCCATTCCACAGTGATAAATACACTAAGGAAAGGGGTTAAATGATCACGGAGGTGGTCATTTAACCCCATTCCACAGTGATAAATACACTAAGGAATGGGGTTAAAAGATCACGGAGGTGGTCATTTAACCCCATTCCACAGTGATAAATACACTAAGGAAAGGGGTTAAATGATCACGGAGGTGGTCATTTAACCCCATTCCACAGTGATAAATACACTAAGGAATGGGGTTAAATGATCACGGAGGTGGTCATTTAACCCCATTCCACAGTGATAAATACACTAAGGAATGGGGTTAAAAGATCACGGAGGTGGTCATTTAACCCCATTCCACAGTGATAAATACACTAAGGAATGGGGTTAAATGATCACGGAGGTGGTCATTTAACCCCATTCCACAGTGATAAATACACTAAGGAATGGGGTTAAATGATCACAGAGGTGGTCATTTAACCCCATTCCACAGTGATAAATACACTAAGGAATGGGGTTAAAAGATCACGGAGGTGGTCATTTAACCCCATTCCACAGTGATAAATACACTAAGGAATGGGGTTAAAAGATCACGGAGGTGGTCATTTAACCCCATTCCACAGTGATAAATACACTAAGGAATGGGGTTAAATGATCACAGAGGTGGTCATTTAACCCCATTCCACAGTGATAAATACACTAAGGAAAGGGGTTAAATGATCACGGAGGTGGTCATTTAACCCCATTCCACAGTGATAAATACACTAAGGAATGGGGTTAAAAGATCACGGAGGTGGTCATTTAACCCCATTCCACAGTGATAAATACACTAAGGAAAGGGGTTAAAAGATCCCGGAGGTGGTCATTTAACCCCATTCCACAGTGATAAATACACTAAGGAATGGGGTTAAAAGATCACGGAGGTGGTCATTTAACCCCATTCCACAGTGATAAATACACTAAGGAATGGGGTTAAATGATCACGGAGGTGGTCATTTAACCCCATTCCACAGTGATAAATACACTAAGGAATGGGGTTAAATGATCACAGAGGTGGTCATTTAACCCCATTCCACAGTGGTAAATACACTAAGGAAAGGGGTTAAATGATCACGGAGGTGGTCATTTAACCCCATTCCACAGTGATAAATACACTAAGGAATGGGGTTAAATGATCACAGAGGTGGTCATTTAACCCCATTCCACAGTGATAAATACACTAAGGAATGGGGTTAAAAGATCACGGAGGTGGTCATTTAACCCCATTCCACAGTGATAAATACACTAAGGAAAGGGGTTAAATGATCACGGAGGTGGTCATTTAACCCCATTCCACAGTGATAAATACACTAAGGAATGGGGTTAAATGATCACAGAGGTGGTCATTTAACCCCATTCCACAGTGATAAATACACTAAGGAATGGGGTTAAATGATCACGGAGGTGGTCATTTAACCCCATTCCACAGTGATAAATACACTAAGGAATGGGGTTAAATGATCACAGAGGTGGTCATTTAACCCCATTCCACAGTGATAAATACACTAAGGAAAGGGGTTAAATGATCACAGAGGTGGTCATTTAACCCCATTCCACAGTGATAAATACACTAAGGAATGGGGTTAAATGATCACAGAGGTGGTCATTTAACCCCATTCCACAGTGATAAATACACTAAGGAATGGGGTTAAATGATCACGGAGGTGGTCATTTAACCCCATTCCACAGTGATAAATACACTAAGGAAAGGGGTTAAATGATCACGGAGGTGGTCATTTAACCCCATTCCTTAGTGTATTTATCACTAAGATGTCAATCTGCCAGGAGAACCATACCTCCCCAGCCAATCACATCCTCCCTCACCACCTCACTCTTCCACTGACACCCGTCAGCTGCACATCTTTTCTCAAAACTCACCCATCCGCTACCCACTTGACTCGCTAAAAACCAAAACGCTGAGCCAACAAAAAAACAAAAACTACTTAACTGTTGAAATAACCTAAAATATAAAAATGATATGTTGATATGTGCTATGGTCATTATGTTATATTTTCTGTTTGAGTACTGGTGATCTGGTTGATTATATAGATGTTCATTGATTGATTATTGGACTGTTTAATTGAAACGACTGTTTGATTGATATGACTGTTTGATTCACTTGCCAGTTCATTATAAAAACACTGTAGATATGTTGATCATGATTATGTTAATTGCTCGCATAACTTCATGCTTGTGTCAGACTTAGCCCATGGTCCTGCTCAAAATGATTATGTAACGATGATATGTCGCTGGAGTTGATTGTCATGGTAATAAAGTTATGTTATTGCCAGCCCTGCTCGCCCGTTCCCCCCTGCCCGGGCCACTAATGATCACGTGTTAGGTGATGAAGAGTTGATACTTGTTTGATTGATGATGGTGCTGAGGGATGTCAACCACTTGACGGATTGATTCGCATAAGTAGATATTGGTAGTTAGTTACATTGGTTTAATTCCAATGTTCCGATATATGGGGCACATATATAAGTTGGGTAATTGTAGAGGTCTAAAGTCCCGGTCACATGCATGTTAGTGGAGGTAGTTGAACGTAGTGGAGGCTAACGTAGTTGAACGTAGTTGAACGTAGTTGAACGGATCGGCATCCATACTTCTTCGTTATGCTAACTTGGTAATAATGTGGGTGGGCTGTGAGTTCTGATTTAATCTTTGGACATGTTCAAAAGAGCGGTACGTTAGCAGGTTAGAGGCTGAATTTGTATCCATGATACTAACATACTCTACTGTACTCTAGCATACTCTAGCATACTCTAATGTGCTCTAGCATACTTGGACAAAGCCCTGGTCACAGAACCATTAGTGGATGGAGGTGAACATAGTGGAGGCTAACGTAGTTGAACGTACCAGCCTCCGTACTGTAACATATTTATCCATACCGTAACGTATTTATCCATACCATAACGTATTTATCTGTACTCTAGCATATTTATGTACCAAAACCTGCCGTACCTTAATGTATTTCAACTTAGTTTAACATACTTACACCACGTTTGACCCACATCAGCCTCCACTAGGTTCACCTATGTTCAATTATGTCCACTAACATGTATGTGACCGGGCCATTAGTGTTAGTTACTAGGTCTGCAGTGAACCTACAGAGGAGGCAGATGAAGGAGGGCGACGGTCTCAATGCTGATGGAGTTGGTGGAGAAATATTCAGAGCTCCAAAAGCACAGTCAGGCATTAGAAATTGGCATGCCAGCGATCGGGGAATCAATTGGGCCTGGACTTCTTTCAGAATCTTTTTTTCATAATTGAAAAAAAAGTAATTAATTACCCCAAACAATGAGTATCGTTCAATAGGTCTTTATTCAGATGATTTAATTCTGTACTTTAAATCTGGACACATGATATGTTTGTTTGTATGTGAAACAAGCAGAGTGATTATTCTGTTAAAAACACTCCACAAAGAAAAAAAATGAACCAACAAAGCCCACCGTCCCTGACGACAACCTGTTCAGATTATATATAAATTAAAGGCCCGCATACACAGACACAACCCATGACAGTACAGATAACATACACAGACACAACCCATAACAGTACAAATAGCATACACAGACACAACCCATGACAGTACAGATAACATACACATACACAACCCATGACAGTACAGATAACATACACAAACACAACCCATGACAGTACAGATAGCATACACAGACACAACCCATGACAGTACAGATAACATACACAGAGACAACCCATGACAGTACAGATAACATACACAGACACAACCCGTAACAGTACAGATAGCATACACAGACACAACCCATGACAGTACAGATAACATACACAGACACAACCCATGACAGTACAGATAACATACACAGACACAACCCATGACAGTACAGATAGCATACACAGACACAACCCATGACAGTACAGATAGCATACACAGACACAACCCATGACAGTACAGATAACATACACATACACAACCCATGACAGTACAGATACCATACACAAACACAACCCATGACAGTACAGATAGCATACACAGACACACCCCATGACAGTACAGATAACATACACAGACACAACCCATGACAGTACAGATAGCATACACAGACACAACCCATGACAGTACAGATAACATACACAGACACAACCCGGAACAGTACAGATAACATACACAGACACAACCCGTAACAGTACAGATAGCATACACAGACACAACCCATGACAGTACAGATAACATACACAGACACAACCCGTAACAGTACAGATAACATACACAGACACAACCCATGACAGTACAGATAACATACACAGACACAACCCATGACAGTACAGATAGCATACACAGACACAACCCATGACAGTACAGATAACATACACAGACACAACCCGTAGCAGTACAGATAACATACACAGACACAACCCGTAACAGTACAGATAGCATACACAGACACAACCCATGACAGTACAGATAACATACACAGACACAACCCGTAACAGTACAGATAGCATACACAGACACAACCCGTGACAGTACAGATACACATATTACAGTTGCTTGCTGACGGCAGCCATTGTCTCACACTTGTGGTAGAATGAGGGAATGCACAATGAGTGAACGTGAAAAGAAAGGTAATATCCACATCTCATGTTTAATATTTCACAACCTATGCACACGGGGACAACAAGTAGAGGGTCTTAACCTGCAGCCTCAAAATGCACAATTTTTCCTAACGGTTGCTGGTCAGAGCATACATGGTTTTTATTTTGCTCAAAAGAAAATAAAGTAGAAGTGTTGTTCTCTGAAACTGGGTACTACATATTTGGTTTCCACGTTACGATGGTGATAATTAATTTGTTCTTTTTTTTGGTAGTAAGTCAAATAATTATTGTTGTCACTGCGTGTTAACAATGTTATATATATGTATTTAAACTATCCCACAAAATATATCAAAAGTATGCTTGCATGATTTTGTGCTAAAGTGAAAATGTGAAAATTAACACATCAACACAATGCATTTACCTAAACCTTTTTCAACCTTTTTCTTGTACCACTTAATCTTGTTTGCTTAAATGTGATCAATACAATCTTGTTTGAATTTGTTATGTTTACTAAAATCATGTTCTAGATGTGTGTTTGATTTTACTGTTCTTGAAGTGAAATGTTGGACATACATGGTGTATCAGACTGGATGGCCGAATGAGTTGAGAGCCTGGCACCATTTTAGTAGGTCATGGGTTCCGACTCTGGTTGAGTCAAACCAAAGACTTAAAAATTGATTCTTGTCGTTACCCAGCATGCGCCCTGGGATATAGGACAAGGATGAGTGGAATGAGGAAGACCAATTGTTTGTGATTGAAATTTCCCCTGTTTAATTAACTAATGCACCCCCAAAAATGTGCTAGAGGCTCATATGAGTGTATTGCAATTCTTTTAGTCCATTAGTTGTTTTAAGCAGGGGACATTTCAGTCATAGACGACTGGTCTTCCTCATTCCACTGCTGGTCGATAGAAAGCCCAAGCCTACACTTTTACCGACCCAAGGGATTTTTAACCTCCCACACCACATAGACATGGTATGAGAGCAACCGGCCTTTGATGACGCTGTAAGTTATACACAGCGGTGGAAATCCAAGTCGGCAGAGCTGGGGGCACGGGGAATCGAACCGCTGACCCTCAGATTAGGAGTCTGACCTAGAAAAAAGTCAGACACTCTAACCACTCCACCACAGAGAACGGAATATGTATGTTCGTCCAGCATTGCATACAAAGGTCACGTTCCACTGCCCTTCTCTACCATCGCTATGAAGTCACGTGAATAATTCAAACATGAATAAAATCAACTAAAAAGTGACCCTCAAAGTGTGGTTCGTGTTGGACTGTCGATTAGCAATACCAATAGTCGTAATTCTGGCCACTGCACAGTGCACACTGACACTCAGGCACATTCTCTACAACTTAAACTGTGCAGACTCCAAGGCCTTGGGTGAACACTGCCTTAAAGTAAATAACATGTGAGACCTCTTTAGCAATGTAAAGCACAAACACAGAGTCTAATGCCAAGTACACACCTACCGTATAGGATTCACGCACTAAAACTCGCGACTCGACCCGACCCGCTTAAAACTGAAAACGGGCCGATTCATTTTTCACATCGTGAATCGCAATCGTAAGCTAGGTACACACCTACCGTTTTAGCCCTATAAATGAGTTTTTAGTCGTGAATCGCAATTGGTAGGTGTGCTAGGGGAGTGCATACCTCACGACTTTTGGGCAGTTTTAGATCGTATATGGTAGGTGGGTGCGGAAAAACGGTAGGTGTGTACCTAGCATTAGAGTCCTTGAAAATAAGTGGGCTGTATCGCCTTCTGCATTTTTGCTATGTTAGATTTTGTTGTCAGTTGACAACAATTTAACCACTTCAAAGTTGCCTCAGAGATGGCTTTTGCTAACACTTGACATGGATCTGACCATTTCGGGGGTTTCGTGTCAATTTCAATGTAGGCATGTGAGTGTGATTAACAAGGCTGACAGAATATATACCACTAACATTTTGTCACAAATATGGCCCTTGCTGCCGACATGGCATTAAACAATCATCAATCAATTAAGACTACATATAGCAAATGATTGAGACCTAAATGCCCAAGATGACAAATATTTCTACTTGAACTAGATACGGTAACTCGATTGCAATCATTGTTGAGCCGTTCCCATTAGCTGTCGTTGCTATAAACCAGCCTACATAATAAAGACATGAATAAAGTAAGGAAGACTGATCAACAAATTGCGATATTGGCTGCACACAGGAAATACAGGTCCCAGCTACAGTAGGCTTAAACGTTGTTATTCTTGCTCTAAATCTGCACTTTTCTAGATCTAACTGCAGAGTATTAAATGTAGGGATAGGAAATTGGTTCAGAGTAAGTTAATTATTAATCTTGCACTGTATGAAACAATTCAATCACAGGTAAATATAACATTTCACACTGATTTAAAATGCGCTATTATATTTAGTATTTCTAATACACTTAACTATGTGCTGACTGTTCATTTTGGACACCAGATTAGAATAAAAACACAACTGGCTAGAAAACACCAGATGATAATATAGCATGGAAATGCCAAAGTGCGATGAGTGTTGGGTCTTACTGGTGATCTTCATCTTTGATAGCAGTTATGGCGAAAGTTGAAGAATCTATTGAGAGTAATTACTTCACTCATTTTCTTTGCATTACTATTCTGATTATTTGGAACGAACTCGTCTTTGAACCCAACGTTGATAGCCCCCAATTAGATCTTTCCAAGAAAGAAATGTCGCTTATCAAGTCAGGAAGAATGCAATTGATCAAGTCAGAAAGAGTGCAATTGATCAAGTCAGGAAGAGTGCAATTGATCAAGTCAGGAAGAGTGCAATTGATCAAGTCAGGAAATGATGCAATTGATCAAGTCAGAAAGAGTGCAATTGATCAAGTAAGAAAGAGTGCAATTGAGCAAGTCAGGAAGAGTGCAATTGAGCAAGTCAGGAAGAGTGCAATTGATCAAGTCAGGAAGAGTGCAATTGAGCAAGTCAGGAAGAGTGCAATTGATCAAGTCAGAAAGAGTGCAATTGATCAAGTCAGAAAGAGTGCAATTGATCAAGTCAGAAAGAGTGCAATTGATCAAGTCAGAAAGAGTGCAATTGATCAAGTCAGAAAGAGTGCAATTGATCAAGTCAGGAAGAGTGCAATTGATCAAGTCAGAAAGAGTGCAATTGATCAAGTCAGAAAGAGTGCAATTGATCAAGTCAGGAAGAGTGCAATTGATCAAGTCAGAAAGAGTGCAATTGATCAAGTCAGGAAGAGTGCAATTGATCAAGTCAGGAAGAGTGCAATTGATCAAGTCAGGAAGAGTGCAATTGATCAAGTCAGGAAGAGTGCAATTGATCAAGTCAGGAAGAGTGCAATTGATCAAATCAGAAAGAGTGCAATTGATCAAGTCAGGAAGAGTGTAATTGATCAAGTCAGGAAGAGTGCAATTGATCAAGTCAGGAAGAGTGCAATTGATCAACTCAGGAAGAATGCAATTGATCAAGTTAGGAAGAGTGCAATTGATCAAGTCAGGAAGAGTGCAATTGATCAAGTCAGGAAGGGTGCAATTGATTAAGTCAGAAAGAGTGAAATTGATCAAGTCAGGAAGAGTGCAATTGATCAAATCAGGAAGAGTGCGGTCTCATATTACATGAGTGTATGCATGGATTCAGTGAAAGCAATTCACAAACAGAATTAGTGTCAACATATTAATTTGTTATACTGACAACGGTTCTTGTCACATATGGAGAGCTTTTTATTAATTATTTTACTAATACTAATAGTATGCTACTCTCATTTGAGAAACCATGAAGGCCCATGCCCATGATAGGCTTGTCAAATATCATTAACATGGAAATCACTGCCAGTCAAAATTAATGTTGAATATTAATAATAAAATCTGATTAGCCTCCTTGAAGAGTACTTCATAAATAGACACTACGCTCGATTGTGGCATAAGGCGCTATGATACAATCAAATGGAACATCACCCGTTACATAAGGTGCTATACTCCGCAAGCCTCCCGGTAGGAGGTTTTACCAAAGAATTGAAGATCCTCACGGAACACAAAGTTGTGGAAGTAACTCAGCGGGCACATGCCGTCGATAGTCTTACCTTTACAAAAACGCACCTGTTTTGTCTTGTCCTTCCCGTTGAATACAACCCGTATGTAGTAAACCTGTTGTGCTGTCTTAGCGTTGCTTTTGCTAAACAACTCGAAGACAACACGCGATGCATACTTAGGCCAGCGACCATTGTGGATGCCGAGAGCTGTCACAAGTGGTGTCACAGTTTTATCATGGCCGGAGTAGAGCACAAAGCGTGACCGTTCCACGCCGGCAGTCACATTACGCATCCGGTTAAGGATAATATGCAACAGAGGGTGCATAAGGAGCCTTTGCTGTCTTTGATAGGCGTAGCTCCCCAACTGTGATAGCCCATTATAATCCAAGTACTGCCATACCTTGCCGATCAGGTCCCAGGTGATGCAGGAGTGCGGATTGGAACGCGCGCAGGGCAGAGGCAGGTGGTGACAGATGTGTCCGTTAAACACGTCCCACAAGGCCGACAGCCACGGCAACTTTACCTCAGACACGTTCAGAACTTGTGCTATTCGCCGCTTTATGACAGCGTGCAGGGTGCTGTTCCTGGTTCGCTTACTGTACTCCTTCTTGATGATGGCTTCCAGTCGATACGCCATCATACAGTCGCAGGGGAAGCCTGTCAGTCGGTGCGAGCAGAACGTCACTGTCGGCGTCAACGTGACGGCAATTCGCGACATGTCGAACACGGGCAGCAGCCCGAACAGCAGGGCCATGGCGCTCTGGTACGTCCGTGTGTACTCTGTTGACACAACCTGCAGCTGTTCGGGCAGGTAATCCGTAGACAACAGTTTCCACTTATTGATATAAGCGCTGTTAAGGAATTGGCCGTTTTTTATGTGCTGCACGACACCGAGTCCAGTCATCTGTGCGCCCTCACAGTAGTGACTGTGCGGGAACAAGCCAAAGCGGAATGCAGTGCTGTCAGGCCGGATGTTCCTCCAGCGCGTCTTCATCGTCGTCAGGTAGGACATCACTATGGGATCTGCCTTCATCAGGGAGACGTTCACGTCACACGGTATCCAGGGTGCTTCGTATCCGGGCAGTGCATACATCGGGGAACGGTCGCCATGTCTGATAACCACGTGCACATGTTCAAGGTTGTAGCCAGTCGGTGCCACGCCTGAAATCACACAATATTAATACATGTAATGATCACAATAACACACTGAATAATCAAATTGCTCTTCTGGATGTTCTAATAAAGGTCCATTGAAGACGGCCGGTATTACCATTACCATTAGGCCACGAGGGTTTCCCGGCCAGCCGAGATAACGCTATATAATATTACTGAATGCCCGGCCACGTTTGGGACACCAGATAATACTACAGAAACTCTCCCATTCATATCACTTATCTATCAACTCATTAACCAATGCTAAGGAAGAATGAAGACAAGACACAGATAAACAGTGGAGAAGTTGTGCTTTACTAACACCAACTCCTGTCCACCTACCAGTGACCTATCATCCACACCCCTTGCCTTCTAGCCACACAATATCTCATTACTACTTTAGCCTGTATAGAAAGCAGTGCCTACAGCCCATGGGACAGGAGTCCTATGGCGGTGTACACACTCAATTGGAATAGATGAATTTTGATAGCATCAGACAAAGTGTCTGGGCTTCCTGCTCAAGAGTAGGTGTGTCTCACTCAAGAGCCAGGAGTAGAGTGATCTCTCTCCAGGGGGTCTGAAGCAGAGTCTAGAATTAAGATTTTGGTTTGAGGCTAGTGTGGTCAGAGGGCCAATGGGATGCAGGTGACTGGGCAGTCCACAGCCAGCCAATCAGGCACCTCCACAGTCAGGGTGGGTGGCACCCTCCCCCAGTAGGGGTGGCTGTCACTCAACCCAGCTGCAGGTGGTGCCCTGTGTGTATATGCAAATTAGGCTGGTGGACCTGCCCAGTGGTCCAGGAAGGGGGGGGGGGGCAGGTAGCTATACAGTTACAATAGATCTCTGTTAAAATGGTCTTTTCTCCCATTGCACTCTTTATGGATGCATAGAGAAACATTTCAACAATCATGTACTGCCTCTTATATAGGAACATCTCTTCATTAACTCAGGCATAATATATGAACATATATTTCACACAGCTTATATCATGTCATAATGGGAGTGGGATATTATTACTTTTAGTTTATATAACATCGTCCCCACTCCGTCGCCCAAGACTAATAATGCTCTCTGCCAATATATAATTCTTAACCGAAAATCCGTATATTTTTACAGCTAGGTGGCGCTCATGTACTATCACTAGTATTAGTATGTACTCTTTGTGTACTATCAAGGCCATCCCTTCCCTTCCCCATACCCTCCCTTACCCACCCCTCCCTTCCCCATGCCCTCCCTTACCTACCCCCTCCCTTACCCATACCCTCCCTTCCCCATCCCTTCCACATACCCTCCCTTACCCACCCACTCCCTTCCCCATACCCTCCCTTACCCACCCCCTCCCTTACCCAGCCCATCTCTTCCCCATCCCTCCCTTACCCAACCCCTCCCATATACAAACCCTCCCTTCCCCATCCCTTCCCCATCCCCTCCCTTCCCCATCCCTTCCCATCCCTTCCCTTACTCCCATTACCCACCCCCTCCCTGACCCATCCCCTTCCTTACCTATCCTCTCCCATACCCATCCCCTCTCTTACCCAACCCCTCCCCTACACAACGCCATCTTTCCCCCTCCCCTCCCTTACACATCCCCTCCCTATTCCATCCCCTCCCCTAACCAACCCGTCCCTCACCCCTCCCCTCCCTTACTGTCCCCAACTTCCCTTACTTTGCCTTTCCCTCCCTTAACCATCCTTTCCCATCCCCATCAGACATTTGGGTTAGCGTAGTGTACATAAAAAAAAGAACAATGATTCCGAGTGAGCTGATACGGACTGATATGTGATAGTACACAAAGAGTACGGGCTGATAGAACACAAACGCCACCTAGCGTTATCTCGGCCGACAAGCCCTATTAGGCAGTCGCAGACCTCAGAGGGGTGCAGACTGAGCAGAGTGAAAGTACGACGTCTGAACACTTTGACTTCTGGATACTGAATGCTTTATTCATCGTCCAAGTGTAAAAATATACGGATTTTCGGTTCGGAATTATATATTGGCAGAGAGCATTATTATGCTCGGGCGACGGAGTGGGGACCAAGGTTATGTAATAGAAAAGCAATGGGTGCCCCACTCGCTGTGTGACATATTAGGCTATGTGGAATATATGTTAATACATAGTGCCTGAGATTATGACGAGATGTTCCTATATAAGAGACAGTTAATGTTTGGTGAAATGTTCCCTCTATGCACCAGTCAGGGTGCAAGTGGAGGAGAAGGACATTTTTAATATCTATATTTATTGAAACTGTCTGAAACTACCTCTTACCACAGGACCCATGGGCAAGCACACCCAGCCTCTTTGCACACATTATGAACACCAGCTGCAGCTGGGTTGACTGACAGCAGCCCCTATTTTCCATTTCCCTGCATGGTTTTTGTATTTGACATTATCACCAGTTCTCAATGGCTTTTGTGCTTTGCCTAACTTTTTGTCGTGAAAACTTTGTTGACTCTGTTGACGTTTCGTCATTTGTGATTTCTTTGGATTTTGTGCTTTGGGTATCAAATTATCTTCTGACATAGACAGTCTTCCTCTTAGCCTCCTGCTCATGAGCAACTGAGCTGGAGATGCATTAAGCATGGGCAAGGGAGTATTCCTATAGTTGAGCAATGCCAGCTGAAAATTTGTTTTTGTGTCTAAGCATTTGTTTAGCATGTTTTTTTAATTGTTTGGACAAATCTTTCAATTTGGCCATTACTGCAGGGATACTGGGGACTCGAATATGTGGCTATGAACCCATAATGTTGTGCAAATTCTTTATATTCATGGCTCTTAAACTGCGGAACGTTGTCCCAAATTACCTGGCTTGGGATACCATGCCTTGCATGGCTTCGAACACCGTGGCGGATGACGTATCCTTCAACAAAGTGACTTCCGGGCATTTAGAATAGTAATCTACCATTATTATGTAGTTCTCGTGATTTATTTAGAATAGATCTGCACCTATCTTTTCGTAAGGTTGAGATGTTATTGGGTGACTTATAAGCAGTTCGCTATGTAAACTTTTCTGATTATTTTGGCATGTGTCACAACGACTGACTTTTTCCCTCGATTTGTTTATTGATGTTGGGCCAGAACATGCAGTCATGTGCTAGCTACTTGGACTTAGTGATACCTATGTGCTTCTCGTGCAACGCTTCAATCATTTCACCACAGAGCTTTGGAGGTAATATGACATGATTGGCCTTCATTACCAAGTTGTTTTCTACTGTGTGTTTGTCTTTGTATGGAATGTACTGTCGTAGACATGGCGGTGTTTGTGCGCGTGTATTGTCCCACCCATTTTCGATATGGGTTTTTAACATGGACATGGATATATTTTCTTCATACTCTTTGACGATTTTACTTAACAGACTGGACGATTGCATGTCCACTGCAGCGACGCTGAGTGTGTCATCAAATAGGTCAGTGTGACCTAATTTAGCACTGTGTGCTCTGGACAGGGTGTCTGCAAAGAACATTAAGGACCCCTTAACATGGCATAGCTGTATGTTGTAATTTTGCAATCGCATTCGCATTCTTTGCATACGCACTGACAGCTTATGTATTGGCTTCTGCATGACGGCCACTAACAGTTTGTGATCGGTTTGAATTTGAACTTCTTTGCTGAAGATATTAGTCATGAAACCTCTGACAGTGGAAACTTGGAAGAACGTTCGCCTCCGAACCTGTGTTGAGCTTGAACTTGACTGGATGACCGTTCGCATACCAGAGCTTGGTGTCTTGTTCGGTGTTGCGCTTGATAATACCGACAAACAGATCTGTCGTCAACACATTGACTTCTGCCAGATCTGGGTCTTGTTTGACTTTGTGAGGATCGGATTCTTCCACGGTCAACTCATCGACCCTGCCAAGTTTGCTCCAGCACACCTTCCCAAAGTGCCCAACCTTCTTGCAGGCAACACAAATCTTGCCCTTCGCCGGACAAAATCCATGTCGGTTTTCGTAACCACAGTTTTGACATTGAATCTTGAATTCGCTTGCACCGGTGGCATTTCTGACCTTCGAAGATGGCAATTTCCAAGATGGCGGCCCAGCCAGGTGAACCACTGGTGCACCAGTACACGCATTTGCATATGTGATCAGACCATCGATTTCTTTTACCTCCACGTCCGTTTTTTTTCCTTCCAACTGGTCAGCACCAAATTCACTGAGTTCGCACATATTAAAGACTTTTCGAGTGTGAGATCGGCTGTTTGAAGCATCTTGTTTCTCAATGTTATACCCCTGTCACATTACAACGTTTCTGCCGGCGTGCCGGCAACGCACAAAATATTTGCAACCCGTCAAGAGACGTCCAACTTTTCGGCGTTTTGGCAGAAAACTGGACGGGTTAGTAGCATAGTATTAGCGCGCAGCCAACGAGGTTCGACGCGCGACGGACGAAAGTGTCAACGTGCCACCAGCGGGTTCCCAGCGTGCCGCCAGCATGCCGTCGGCGCGCCGTCGGCGCGTTGATGGCGTGGAGGGAGCGAGTTGGTACAATACCAACTCGCTGCCTCCACGCCGGCAGCACGTCCAGACCCGCCGCCAACGGGTCCAGGCGCGCCGGGAACACGTCCAACGCGCTGAGAAACGCTGGCGGAGCACCGACAACGCGCCGATAACACGCTGACGGCACGCTGGGAACCCGCCGGCGGGACATTGCAGACGCGCCGACGGAACGCTCGCAATATGGCGAAACAAATGCCAACGTTAACCGACATTGATCAACGTCCTGCCAGCGTTCTGCAGGCGCGCCGATAACGGGTTCAACGTGTTGCTAACGCGTCCGTAACGCGCCCGCCAACACGCTACTGCGCGTTGCGGCCCGTCGAATGTTTTGTGCAAGCACAAAACTTTCTCCGCGGACCGACGCGCGCCGACGGCCGCCGACGTGCCGGTACACACGTTGCTATGTACCGACGCGCCGGAAACGCCCCGGTAACGTACCGTTAACGTACCGGACGTGTACCGACGTTTCATCGAAAAACCCAACACGTCGGCGCACGTCGACCCGCGTTGGCCCGAAACGTCGTAATGTGACAGGGCCATTATGTTCTTGACACCAGCAACCAAACGATCACGCAAAAGCGATTCTTCAATCGGTCCATATTCACAATTTTTCACTCTGTCCCTGAGGGCCGTGATATATGTGGACATATTTTCGCTGGCTTGATTATGTGAGTTGAAACAGTAACGTATTATGATTAAGTTTGATTTACTGGTACAGTATGCTTGAAATGCATCCATTGATGGCCCGATCTTGTCCTGCTCCGCAAGCGTGATGGCCATGTTGGCGAAAACTTTCTGGGCTTCTTCACCCGTGACGTGAAGAAAGATACAGCATTGCACTCGTTCTGTTTTTGTAACGACTCCTGAAGCCATGGCATATATATTATTTACATATTCCTTTGTTCTGTTCTCGTGCATGGATGTAGTTTATGCATATATTACACGCAGTACTGACTTTTGAGGGGTCACAGTTTTATACAATTTACTAAATAATATTTGGGAGGGGGGTGCAACTAGCTGGTCTTGCTTCAGGTGCACAATAATGTGGCACTGACCCTGCTTAAACTAGTTAAAGGTCACCACCCTTGTATCTGATTGCCTGATTTAATTGTGGTTAACACTTATATTGCAGATTAGAACTACTCTGCATCTGCAAGTGCTACAGTTCTAGTAGTAGCTTTGCAGTTGTTAATACAAAGTGCGGTACCATAATGATGTCCTTCATTTTCAATTTCATTCTGCTAATAAATTGGGGGGAAATGATAATTTATTGTTGCAGATATGCTACCCAGGCACTGTTAAATATTCACGTTTTAATTCAAACAACAATACAATGCATGCATTTAAATTGTAATCTCATGCAACATTCGGGCCCAGGAGTCAGATATGTGGGAGTAGTATAGAGAGGACCTATATCGGTCCTCTCTATACTACTTGTGGGGATAGCACGACTTTAATTCATGTCAAGCATATATCGGGCCAAATGAGAATACTATTTAACCAATCACCGACTTCCACTCGGTGCAAACGATAATATTACTTACTTAAATTTATGTGTGTGCACTTCATGTGAAAGTGAGGGGCTTAGATGTGTGGGTTAGCCTGGACAATAATGCAAACTAGAATGACTTTGTGAACTCATCTTTTTCATTGAACAACTTCTTCAAACCTCTAACATTGTGCAATATGTCCGGTTTCATGAGGTAATCAGTAATGCACGGCCATCAGACAGTATGCCTCTCTATAAACATAGTATGCGATGTTTTAGCGGGGCCTCACTTTGCCAATGTGGTAGAATAGCATCGATGTTAACATCAATATATTCCTCGATGCATATTTGCATTTAGACAACGCTACTTTGACACAGCTTAGTGACTGTGGCGCCACCTACCTATGGGCAGAATGTTGTAAAACAGTGAATGCCATCATCATCATGGCGGTCAGTTTGTATAGATTTTAATATTTTGCTGGAGCTCTATTTATATTCTCAAGACGGAAACATTGGTTGGTTGGTTGTTGGAGTTTTAAGTCCTGGCAACATATATAGTCATGTCAGAACGGGTACCGACTTGTGACAATGCACACTCATGGTGACTTTATAGTGCTGCCCCACTGGGAAATCAGGCCGCTGGCACCATGCCCCAATATCCCACTGAGTCACATTATCCTGATACTGTGCTAACCAGTCCTTTCCCTATCCTATTAATGCCGAGCACCAGGTTAGGAAGAGACAAGTATCAATTTTATAAGTCATTGGTTTGACTCGACTGGGAACCAAACGCCCGATCTCCCGCACGCGAGGCCCACGCTGTACCGATTCTGCCACGGCGTCCGGTTAGACGGAAAGAAGACAGCCGGGCTTCCATCACGTTGTCGGGTTTGTCCCCCCCGTTCAAGTAATACCCCACATGCCGATGATGTATGGTGTTCTTACAATTAACAGAGAAGCCGCCTTTTCTCTATAGTACAGTCAGCCAGTTTCGGTATAGTCAATCAAAGTAAATCACAGTGCTGATATGAATATACAAATACAGTAAAACCTCTCTAACCTCCACCTCCACAGACCCACCACTCCCATATGAAGACTATAAAGTTCATTACGACAAATAATAAAGAGAAACAAAACAGTCCTATTCATTTTTGGACATCTGGCAAAAGGAATAGTGCTTTTACCGATAAAGGAAAAAATACAACGGTAGTGCTGGATCAGCGGGCGAATTTAGTGTACCTGGCACTCACAGGTGGCGTCACAGTCGGGTCGATCCGCACCATTGGATCCTAGGATAGCCGCACGACTCCAACAAACTCAAGTCAGACATATAGCATACACAAATAATAATAATAAATGACCAATATCAAGTTGGTTGCGTGACTCCAAGTCCAGTGACAATATACAACAATAATAATAATAATTAGTTCCTCCTCGGTTTATATTACTATAATAAATTATTCTCCATATAAAGTTCACTACGGCAAATAATAAAGAGAAACAAAACAGGTTGGGCTGAGTCCTATTTATTGTTGGACATCTGACAAAAGGAATAGTGCCATAAGGATTCGCATGTGAATCCCCTCCAACCCAAGCTGAGAATCATATGTTGGAAGCCAACGTACCTTCCACTCGCATGTCATTCATAATACGCACAGTTAATGGGGTTTTTCAATATAGGAAGACCGCATTGCTGGTCCAGTCTCCCTGAGTGCTAATCTCATCCAGACATGCTCCGCACGTGGAGAGATAAGTACATCCTCCCCTGCGTAGAGAATGCGATGAAAGAGCGTCTATATCTAAGTCTGCCTGCCCTCTAAATGTTTTTAATGTAGATTGGTATATCTCGTAAGTGAGAGGAGATGATCCTTCATTATCTGCCAGTATTTGAAAGCCGGGACTGTCTCTGGCGGCCGGCAATTCTGCGAAATGCTTCCCGGTCCAATCATCATCATCATACTGTTGGTCGCGATGCGACAAAGACTGCTTTCATTACTTGACTGCCGCTCTCCATTTAGCTCTCTGCTCTGAGAGTTGTGTCCATGAGTCGGTCTTAATGTCTCTCAGCTTCAGGTTTCTCTTGATGGTATCCTTGAACCGGAGACGAGGGTGCCCTCTCTTTCTGTAGCCAGAAGACAGTTGAGAATAGAGGATCTGCTTTAGTAGCCTGTCTGATGATATCCTCATGAGGTGTCCAGTCCACCGGAGATTCTTTTTGATCAGAAGATCTTCCATAGAGGGCAGCCCAGTCCATTCGAGTATTTCCTTATTTGTCACTTTGTCCTTCCAGGTTAGCCTCATGATTGTATGCAGATGTCGCATCATGAAGGCCTGCAGCTTTTTCACCTGTCGTCTGTACACTGTCCAGGCATCGGCTCCGTATAGTAGGGTGGATAGTGCGATTGCATGGTAGATCTTGCCTTTGACCCGAATGGACACATGGTGGTTGTTCCAGAGTCTCTGGCGTAGTCGTCCGAAAGGTGTGCTAGCCTTGGCCATCATCCTCTGTATTTCAGCATCAATGCGTCCATCACTTGAAAAAGTGCTTCCGAGGTAGGTGAATTCCGGAACAGAGTTCAGCTTGTTTCCGTCAACCATGATCTCCTCCTCTCGGGTTCTTGTAGAGTTGGGTTGGTACAGCACCTCCGTCTTCTTGATGTTAATCTTCAGGCCAAACTTCTTTGATGCATCGGAGAAACCGTCCACTATTTTCTGGATCTCTTCAGATTCTGTAGCTCCTGATTGTTGGGGTCGAACCAGTCCTGGTGTTTTCTATCTGGCTTGCCAAGATATGTTTTAGCTGTGTTGTATACAACCTGCTGCAAAGCTGCCCATTCCTCGTCTGGTGTTGGGATTTCCTTCTCCTCCCATTGTGCGAGAGCGCTGTCCATCTCCCGCTCGAAGCTCTCCCTGTGACTGATGGTACTTAGTTTTGCTCTGTTGAGCTTGGTCAGTTTATTTGTCCCATGCCTATTGTGCTTTTGTCGTATTCTGAATGCCACTTTTGACCTTAGCATCTGGTGATCGGTCCAGCAGTTAGCTCCACACATGGCTTGAGTACTGTGGATGTCCATCTTATCCCGACACCTTGTGATGATGAAGTCGATCATATGCCAGTGTCTGGAACGAGGATGCATCCAAGTGGTCTTGCGTTCATCCTTCTGCTTGAACATGGTATTTGTCACTATCAGTTCGAACTCAGAGCACAAAGCCAGTAGGAGCTCGCCATTGGAGTTGCCTTTCCCGATTCCATGTTTGCCCATGACCAAAGGCCACTTTTCATTGTCTCCTCCTATCCTTGCATTGAAGTCTCCTACCAGCAGTAGCTTATCAGTGTGAGGGATGTCACTGAGTGTACTTGCCAGCTGGTTGTAGAAGACCTCCTTGTTATAATCTGGGTTTGTCACACTGATAATTGTAGCAAAGTTGTCCTTACTCAAAGGTAGTCTCATCATCATGATTCTGTCACTTACTGGCTGTGGCATTTCTGTCAGCTTTGTGACGATGCCCTTTTTGATAGCAAAGCCCACTCTGGCCTCCCTTCTCTCTCCTTCGGGTTTGCCACTCCAGAAGAAAGAGTATTCCAAGTCATTGAGACTACCAGACTCTGAGAACCTTGTTTCGCATAGGGCGGCGATGTCGATGTTGTATTTTGCTAGTTCCATTGCTACTAGTGCCGTATGTCTTTCTGGTCGGTCAGCTGCTTCGCAGTCAAGGAGAGTCCTGACGTTCCATTGAGCAATTGTCAGTAGTTCTGTTGTGTTTTTTTGTGTTCCTCCTGGCTATTTTTCCGCTCTCGACGGAAGATGAGCTCGAGCATCGCGGTCCTTGGTAAACCGGGCGATGACCGAGCCGGTATGGTGATTTGTGTGGTTGTACATTTCATGAAAGCTGCCTGCAAAAGTGTTGAAATGCTGCTTGCTTTTACAAGTTACCAACGGCACTCTCTCGGGGAGCAAATAGAGGTTTCACACTGGCAAGAACATGTCAAGACAGGCGCAAAACTATTTGTCCCTGCAGTGGTTGGTCGGGAGATGTTGGGAGTTCCATACATCAACCGCCCTTAATGCTGCCACAGTGACATGGTTTTCTGTTTAGGGTTTGCTCCCTTAGCCTTCGGTTCTGTCAAGAGCCTGTACCACAGCCAGTGGTTTACAACTCTGCAGGGCAGGGGCGTTAAACTCCCTGAGGTATTGCTATACCTGCAATACCTGCATACCAATGTCCATCCACTCGCATGTCGTTCATAATACGCACAGTTAATGGGGTTTTCAATATAGAAAGACCGCATTTCTGGTCCAGAATGTACCGGGCATAATCCAATGTCAGGCCATCTTGATACAGGTATATCTAGTGGCTTTCTTTAAACTGAATACTTTTAGACTTTCCGATAATAATTAGCATGCCCCAAGGGAAGAATTTGACATTTTCCTTTAACAATACCGAATCCGATAATGTGACGTGTGATTTTCGCAGTCATCCCTTAAAGCTGCATAGCACTGCCGCCCTGCACGCGTTGTAGCCCGGATTTCCTGTTAAATAAGAGAATTTCGTTGTTATCATGGAAGGCAAAAGGGGCATTGCCTGTTTGTTCGCATCTCCCAGCTCCCTACTTATACCTCGTAAAGTAGAGCTAATAATAAAGTTTGAATAATCTATCAAGGTGATCCATTTTCTTTCAAGAAATGATTAAGACCACTTAAGTAGTTTATAATCGATGAGTACTTAAGAGACCGCGCCAGCCATGTGGCATACAGTGCTACCTGGGCCGAGTAGCACGAAAATGGTACTTGAGTTTCAGCAAACTCTTCCACGAAAGTTAGAGACTTATTGATTTGCACGTCCTAGTGATTATTGAATTTGGGGCGTAATACTTTTCCTGGAATTTCTTCTGCTCTACCCGTAGCTGTCGGATCCCTGTAAAGACATAGGGCATTCAAATAACACATTGCAGCATAGTCGTTTCATTGTATCTGCTTCTTTTATAATTTCTGTACTATCTTTGACATTCAATCGACTTATGGCATCTGCAACTATATTTACTTCACTTTTTATATATACTGATGTAAATACGAAATTGTATTGACAGCCGGAATAGTCTATGGAGATAGAACATGATTCGTTTACATTTAGACCTACCAGTACATAATGCGGCCTGTACGGTGGCACTGTCTGTCACTGTCTGTCACTGTCTGTCACTGTCTGTCACTGTCTGTCAATGTCTGTCACTGTCTGTCACTGTCTGTCACTGTCTGTCACTGTCTGTCACTGTCTGTCACTGCCTGTCACTGTCTGAGACGAATTAGGGCTGAGTCGACTCAACTAGTTTACCTCAAGTAAACTGCTTCGCGAGGTAGATTAGATGAGGCGAACTAGCTTGAGTCGGCCTAAGTGGCATGTGTGAACGTAACTGGCTTAGTTGAGGCGCATGGGAGACTGCTTCCTTGCTTATTGCTTATTGGGGGGTTTGTGACCTAGCGGTCACTGGCTGCAGGGCTGCAGCATATATAAACGGCGCCGCTAAAACGACCCGTTTTTGGTGGTTTTGTTTTTTTGGGGGGTTTTCTTCTTTCTTCGTTCATACTGCGTCCTTGCTTGCTTGGTGTGGATTGTAACCTTACGACGGTTACTGGTTGCAGAACTGGAACATTATAGAGAGGCTCCGATAAATCGGCCCAATCTTTGGTTGAAGATTAATCTTCAGTAGGGACGGTTGTAGAAGCTGGGGACACCTTTACAACATTGTAATGGGGAAATGTTGGGGCGGCCCCGAATCTCTTCGGTCCGGCGGTAGTTGAGCACTTGTAACCAGCAGACAGCAGCAAGGGTTTCGAGGAAGGGCGGGTAAAGATGGGTGCAGCAGTGGTTCCAGCAATGAGAACAAAGCGAGAGAAACGTAAAGGTACAGGGCTCCACCCAAGCACACAACTCCCCTGGTCAGGGGGAGAAGTATGCCTGGGAGAAATAGAAAGGGTAGAGTCTAGGAAAGAGAAATGAGGAGAGTTGAGTCAAAGGACCATGTCTATTTGCTCTATGGTGACCAACCAGTGAGCCATAGACACAGACAGAGTAAGAGTAGAAATTGAAATGCTAGTGGGCTCCTCCTCCTGGAACTCTTTTCAGACATATCAAGGAGGAGAAAGGCCAGCGGAGAGGAGATAGAGAGAGGTGTGGACGAAGTGCGGTCCGGATAGCAAGTGACTGCTTCCTTACTTAGTGGGGGGTTTGTGACCTAGCGGTCACTGGCTGCAGAAATGCAGCATTGATAAACGGCGCCGTTAAAACGGCCCGTTTTGGGTGTGTTTTTTTGGGGGGGTTTTCCTTCTCACTTCGTCCAACTTAAGGGGTGGTAGGGGGGAGGGTGGTGCTCTTTGCGGTGTCTTGTGCTGTGGTGGTGTGGTGCGGTGGTGGCCTGGCAGGTGGCAATACCTATTTGGGCCCACGGTTCTGTACATCGACCGGAGAGCAAAGCAAAGCAGGGCCATAGGCGGCGCGTTGGTCCTCCCGGCCCCCATCACAGGGTGGGTGGTCCAGAGCCAAGAGGCTCTTGGACCGGGGTGTGGTTGGTGGGCGTGATTGCATCCATGGCCCCAGCACCCACTCCATCGGTGATCGAAGCGGGAACCGACGTTGTAGGCACAGGGGTCGAGGCCGTCACACCCGGTGTATCCGGGACCGCACGGGGCTCCCGGTGTAGGTGCAGTGTCCGGTGGGACCTCATGGGGCTGCCGATGGGACCTCACATGGCTCTTTGACTGGGGGACCTCACGGGGCTCCCTGACTAGGACCTCACGGGGCTACCGGTGGACCACCACCTGCCCCTCCCCCATGCCAGCCCCAGGAAGCCACACTTTAGAACAAGGGCGTAGCATGCCATGCCCAGATACCCCCCCTCCCTCCCCCCCACACACCACCCCACCCCCCACACCACCCCCCACACCACCCCCCCGAGAGAGACCCACCCTATGGAACCCCCAAACAACCGTCCACAGGGCCCCCAACCATCATCCAGTTCGGATGATGAGTCTGACATTGATGTAGGGTCTCCTCCATCACCCCCCCCCCCCCCCCCCCCCCCCCCCCCCACACCACACACACACACATGCGTCCCCCCCCTCCCCAACACACGCCACACTCACCATCACCAAGACCCCCTAACTGTTATGTATCCGTGTCATAGGTAACCGTGACGTCATGTACGGGGCATGCTGGGTAACACGTATGTAAATAAACAGTTCCATCACGCTACTCAAGGTGTTCAGACGTACATTACATGGTGTCAGATACGTGGGAGCACTCGACGAAATGGCATTAACGGGATTGAAACCCCCGTCTGCTTTAAATGTTGAAGACAACATGGCCATGAACTGGAGATCATGGTTGCAAGCATATGAGATTTATGCGACAGCGTCGGGTGCATCGTCCAAATCTGAAAGAGTACAATGCTGCGTATTCCTGCACGTCGCAGGTAGGGAAGCCCAGAAAATCCACAGGACGCTCAGGATAGAGGCAACAGATCGGGATAAAATTGCTCCACTCATTGCTGCTTTTAATGAATACTGTGAAGGTAAATCAAACATCACCGTCATACGTTATCAATTCAACTCGTATAATCAGACGAGCGAAAACATTGAAGCCTACATTCGGGAGCTTAAATCGCGGGTAGAACACTGTTGCTATGACAATATCGAGGATTCCTTGTTGTGTGACAGACTGGTCTGTGGTATCAAGGATAATACACTTCGAAACAGACTGTTACAGACACCGAATTTATCTCTCGATCAATGTGTGCAAATGTGCAGGTTAAGCGAGCACAAATCTACTCAGTTGGTTCATAATGATGTTCGTTCTGATGAAAATGTGGCCAGCATCGACACTGTCAATAGCCGTCGTCAAGGTGTGACGTCTCGCCCATCGCAACCATGGGTACCGCCATCTTCGAGATTTCGGCAAACAAGACTTACCTCATTTCAATGTGATAAATGTGGATATAATCACCCAAGAGGGAGTTGCCCAGCTCGTGGGAAGACATGTGATGGGTGTCATAAATTAGGACATTTTCGCAAAGTATGCCGAGCTCAGTTAAATGCAACTGTGCCAGTTAACGAGGTGATGGTTGACCCAAATAACGTTCATGACGCGCAAGAGGATCTGGGTCAAGCATATGATCTGTTCGTCGGAGCAGTTTACAAAAGTGACGGGTTGAAGGATGGATTGTGGTTTACGACTGTGCGGATTCAAGATTGTGATGTATCCTTCAAGATGGATACCGGATCAGAAGCAAACATTTTTACCGCTGGATGTGTACCACAAATTGGTAAATGTAGTGCTGAATCCTTCCAAGTGCCATTTAGTGACGTACAACGGTGATCGGGTAATGCCAGCTGGAGAGGTGCATTTGGATGTCAGAGGGAGACGACTGAAATTTCAAGTCACAGATGCGGGGAGTGCCATCCTAGGCAAAGAAGCGTGTGTTACTTTAGGCCTAATATCTCGGGTTGATGTTATTCAAGACAGTACGGTTGTATCGCAAGCACAACATCTGGTAAATAATTTTTCTGATGTATTTGAGGGTTTAGGCCTTATAAAAGTGAATGCCACAATTCATATAGATGTATCTGTACCTCCTGTAATTGATCCTCCACGTAGGATACCTGTAGCAATTATGACGGATGTCAAGAATGAATTGGACCGCATGTTAAAATTAGGTGTAATTGTTAAGGAGGAGGAACCAACCCCATGGGTCAGCTCTATTACAATTGTTCGGAAACCGGGCAAAATTAGAGTGTGTTTGGACCCCACCAAGTTAAATAAAGCTATCCTGCGAGGCCCGTATCCTGTCCGAACGGTAGAGGAAGTTGTAGCACAAATACACGGGGCTAAATTTTTCTCCGTGCTCGACGCAAATAGTGGGTATTGGCAGGTACAGCTTGATAATAATAGTTCCAAACTTTGTACATTTAATACCCCATGGGGTCGGTTCCGTTACACCAGGTTACCCTTTGGTATTAAAACGGCAGGAGACATTTTTATTAAAGAAATGAATGACATGCTAAATGACATTGAAGGAGTTCATGTAATATCGGATGACATCTTAGTACACGGTAGAACTGTAATTGAACATAATAAGCGGTTAGAAGCGGTATTATCCCGTGCCAGACTGATGAATCTAAAGTTAAATCCACAAAAGTCAAAAATTTGCCAAACAAGTGTCAATTATGTAGGGCACTTAATTACTGCTGATGGATTAAGGCCGAATGAAGAGCGAGTACAGGCAATCATAGACATGCCTGATCCGACTGACAAACCTGCTGTACAGCGGTTCTTGGGAATGATAGGCTACGTCAGCAAATTCATAAGTAACATGGCACAAATAACAAAACCATTACGAACAGTCATACAGAAAAACATAGCCTGGCATTGGGACGAACCGCAGATAATGGCATTTAAGAAACTAAAACAGCTGTTAAGAGATGCACCGATCCTTAGGTATTTTGATTGTAGGGAGCAAATAGTCTTGCAGGTCGATGCTTCCAAATATGGATTGGGGGCAACCATTTTTCAGGATGGTCGACCAGTTGCAATGGCTTCCAAAGCGTTAGATAAATGTCAAATAAGTTACGCAGTTATAGAAAAGGAGCTTCTGGCTATTTGCTTCGGGTGTAAAAAAGTTTCACGAGTATATATACGGTAATAATATTATTGTGCAAACAGATCATAAGCCGTTAGAATCCATTATGCTGAAACCTATACATGAACTCTCAGCTCGCATGCAGCGTATGAGAATGAGGTTACAGAATTATGATTTAACAGTAGTTTACACTAAGGGGTCAACACTTTATTTTGCAGATACACTGTCAAGAGCACACACGTCTAGCATAGAGCCAAATGATCTTTTTGATCACGATGTGTCGGTGGCAACCGTGGATATTGAGACGGATATGGTACAGCGAGTCATATCAGAAACCAAAGTGGACAAAACCCTGCAAAAGATAATTGGTTACGTTCTTGATGGTTGGCCCAGTAATAACAAGATGGTATCACCAATGATTAAGCCGTTCTACACTTATAATAGGGACATCACATCATCTCACGGTTTGGTATTAAAGGGCACACAGATAGTTATTCCTAAATCGTTGCAAGCGGATGTATTAAATAAAATCCATGAGTCCCACTTAGGGATCATTAAATGTAAGCAATTGGCGAGGGATACTGTGTTCTGGCCGGGCATGGGCACTCAAATTGAGGACAAAATTGCTAGATGCCAAATATGTCAAGAATTTAGGAGTGCACCTCATAAAGAACCTCTCATGAATCACCCGGTAGTAGATGTACCGTTTTATAAAATAGGGGTCGACTTATGTCATGTTAATGATTGTAATTATTTAGTGGTGGTTGATTATTATACCAAGTTCCCCGAGGTTATTGAAATGCAGACCACCACTAGCAAAGCTGTGATCATAGCGCTAAAGCAGATATTTGCCAGGTACGGTATACCTAAGTATGTCGTTTCTGACAATGGACCTCAATTCAAAAGTATCGAATATACCAATTTCTCTACCGGATATGGCTTTGCACCTGTATATACAAATCCGATGCACGCCCAGAGCAATGGCCAGGTAGAGAGATATGTGCAAACTATAAAGAATATAATAAAAAAATCACAACAGGATGATGGGGACATGTATCTAGGCCTGTTGAACTACCGTAACACTACATTGCAAGGCATAGGGGCGTCACCAGCTCAACTGCTGATGTCTCGCAGGTTGAGAACACGCTTACCTGTGTTAGATATTAAGTTGAAACCGTGTGTACAAACGTCCAAATTGTTGTTATTGAAACATAATCAATTAAATCAGAAAGAACACTTTGATAGGAAAGCTGGAACACCGTTGACCACACTTAAGCCAGGTGATAACATTAGGTATAAGGATCACATGGGACAATGGAGATCAGGGAAGATCGTTCATAATAATACACCTGGACCAAGGGATTATGAGATCGTTAACAGTGGCAATAAAATTGTGCGCCGAAATAGGAAATTCATATATAAATGTCCCCCGGACAGTCCACATGAAATGCCAAATGATAGGACAGCTCGGGATGACAACGGTGACCACAAAGGTGATATGACGCATACATATCAAACACGTTATGGTAGACACATTCGTCCACCGAACAGGTTAGGGTTTCTTTAAGAACTTTGCTTGACTTACTATTACGGTGTTGGCATGTGCACCTTTGGGGTTCACATCGGCTACATTTGGAACACTGATAAAAAAAAAAAAAAAAAAAATAAAAAAAAAAACATCAGAAAAGGGGAAAATGTGTTGTGTTAGATTAAGTATATATTACATTTAAGACAGGTTATCTTTGTTAACTTGTTCACTTAGGGTTGTGTGTTCATGCGTGTTAGGCTCAATAATTCCATGGAAATGAGATGTTATGTATCCGTGTCATAGGTAACCGTGACGTCATGTACGGGGCATGCTGGGTAACACGTATGTAAATAAACAGTTCCATCACGCTACTCAAGGTGTTCAGACGTACATTACACTAACCACACAGCCCTCAACCCCAGCCCCGCCAAACCCAATGCCCAACAACCCACAGGGAAGGACAAAGGGAAGGGAAAATCCTTCAAGCCAACCCCCAGGACCCCTACAGCCCCCACAACCACCACCACCTCCCTGCCACCACCCCCAACTCCCCCGTCCCGGGCACCAGCACCCCCACCCCTTCCTCATCCAATGAACCATCCTCAGTAGATGCGGAATGGTCCACGGTGGTCCGAAGGAACAAAATAACTGCCCCCCCCCTCCAAAAAGAACTCCCCCACAGAGTTCCACCCTGACGCACACTGCCCCAAGCATTTCCTTGCTCTTTTGGGGACACAAAGAAACCATGAGGGCCCGTTTCCAGGTAGACAGGACCGCTGGCACCGACACCCTGTCCTGGACAAATACCCTGACCACATGGTCATTGGAGTCCGGACGCCAGAGTCTCTTGAGAGGGGGTGGGGTTGGGTTGGCCGGTTTGGAGGTTTTTTTTTTTTGGGGGGGGGGGGGGGTTGAGCCTGCTCTAGAGCCTGCGCTTCTCTGGGAAACAGGTGTGGTCGACAACAGGTGCTGGCAAACCACCTCTGCCAAGCCCTGTCTGTAGGCCATTCCACCTTCTACCGCAGCACAGCCTCTTACCTACAAAACGGTCCAAGACAGCACCTCGCCTCTCCTGGGGAATGAAGACGGCCATCCGCACCCTGAAACAAACCCATGGGCTGGCACTCGCTGATGCCCCTGACCTCCAGGCGAGACCTCCCTGGTACTCCTTGCCTGTAGAGGTCAGGCTCACCAGCCCCGGATACACCGGATACACCGGATACACTGGGTGTGATGTCCTCGACCCCCGCACCTACAACATTGGTTCCCACTTCGATCACCGATAGAGTGGGTGCTGGGGCCACGGGCGCAATCACACCGACCAACCACACTCTGGTCCAGGAGCTCTGTTGGCCCTGGACCACCCCCCCTGCGATGGGGGGCCTGGAGGACCAAGCAGCTGCCCATCGCCCTACTGCCAACGACACCGGACCCCGGTTTGCTCTCTGGTCGAGGTACTGGAACATGGACCCCAAGAACGTATTGCCACCTACCGGACCACCGCCACACCACACCAGCACCGCACAAGATGCTGTGGAGAGCACCCTGCCCCTCCCCCCTACCACCCCTAAAGTTGGACGAAGAAAGAAGAAATACCCCGAAAAAACAAAACCAGCAAAAATGGCCCATTTTTACGGGGCTGTTTATAAATGCTGCACTTCTGCAGCCAGTGACCGCTAGGTCACAAACCCCCCCAATAACTAATTAATATGTGGCATGTGGATGTACATGTGGATGTATGTGTGGATGTATGTATGTGGGGATACCCATCCTGATATGACCTTAGATATTGCTAGGATGTAAAACAACAACAAACAAACATCGATCTGAGCCGGTTTAACGTACGTGTCTGAACAGACACACTTTGAAAACTCTGTGTGTGTGAATGCGCCGCTAGTTCGACTCATGTAGTTTGCCTCATCTAAGTCAGCCTAACGCTATACGTGTGAACACATAGAAGGTTCCACGGACCACTTTAGCGCAGTGGGCTAATAAACCCCCAAACTGTTCTAGTTCTCTCCTAGTGGCCTTCTTCCTTCCGTCAAATGACTTAAGCTTCGAGACTAGTTTAGCTAATTTAGTGTGGGGCAATCTCATTTCTAATTTTATCATATCAATAATTATTCGCAAAAAATGTATTTCTGTAGAAAGGGGAGTTTAGCTTTTTGAAGCTGATGTAGAAACCCAAACAGCGGACCAAATCTATCAATTTATTTTGTTGAGCGACTGCTGACTCGTAATCATGGGATATTATGCAAAAATCGTCTAGATAATTTACTATCTTATTTATGCCCTCTCTTACCGCAAATCTAGAAATGAAGTCCGATAATTTTGAAAAGACAAAAGGGCTTGACGACAGCCCCATGCACAATCTGTTTTCGAGCATATATACAGGGTGATCATTTGGAGAACCTTAAATTCCCATATTAGGCCCTGTTTCGCCCTATCAGAGGGATGTATGACCACAACCCTATATGCATCCTTCAAATCAAGAGTGGAGAGTAAATTCCCTTCTTCCATCTACTCGACTACATCGTCTACCCTTTTATAACTGAATTTGTTTGCGACTTGATCCGTGTAATTATTTATAGATTCGCCCCTGGATTTGCTACAGTCTATTATACTTCTGCCACCTTCTTCTTTGGGGATACACAAAATCCTATGTACACATTCTGGAGATTCGTTTACTTTGGATATCATATCCTGATCTAATTCAGATAATAGTTTATTTTCTATTATGTCTCTATGTGTGACATTTTTTACTCTATGTGTGACATTTTTTACTCTATAATTCGCTGGGCAATTAATTAGGTTTAGTAACATGGTAGCCGAATACCACTCCCCATAGTATATATAGCCAATCAGGGTCAGTGGGCAATTAGGGTTAGTAACATGGTAGCTGAACACCACTCCCCATAGTATATATAGCCAATCGGGGTCAGTGGGCAACTAGGGTTAGTAACATGGTAGCCAAATACCAATCGCCATAGTATATAGCCAATTGGGGTCAGTGGGCAATTAGGGTTAGTAACATGGTAGCAGAATACCACTCCTCATAGTATACATAGCCACTCGGGGTTAGTGGGCAATTAGCATTTGTAACATGGTAGCCGAATACCACTCCCCATAGCATATTTAGCCAATCAGTGTCAGTGGGCAATTAGGATTAGCAACATGGTAGCCAAACACCACTTCCCATAGTATATATAGCCAATCGGGGTCAGTGGGCAATTAGGATTAGTAACATGGTAGCCGAACAGCACTCACCATAGCATATATAGCCACTCAGGGTCAGTGGGTAATTAGGGTTAGTAACATGGTAGCCGAACAGCACTCCCCATAGTATATATAACCAATCGGGGTCAGTGGGCAATTAGTGCTAGTAACATGGTAGCCGAATACCACTCCCCATAGTATATATAGCCACTCGGGGTCAGTGGGCAATTAGTGCTAGTAACATGGTGGCCGAACAGCACTCCCCATAGCATATATAGCCAATCGGGGTCAGTGGGCAATTAAGGTTAGCAACATGGTAGCCGAACAGCACTCCCCATAGTATATATAGCCAATCGGGGTCCGTGGGCAATTAGGGTTAGTAACATGGTAGCCGAATACCACTCCCCATAGTATATATAGCCACTCGGGGTCAGTGGGCAATTAGGATTAGTAACATGGTAGCCGAATGGCACTTCCCATAGTATATATAGCCAGTTTTAGCCGGTTATAGCCAGTTTAGCTGGTTATAGCCAGTTTATCTGGTTATAGCCAGGTTAGCCAGTTAGAGCCAGTTTAAGCCGGTTATAGCCAATTTTAGCCGGTTAAAACCGTCAAGAATTAGTTAAAACCTGTTTTAGCCATCTTAGACCCTATCCTGAGTGTAGCTTTCTTACTCGGACAAGATCACACATTTTAGTTATGTATGGAACAGATTAAAGTGCTTAAAATATGTTTGAACTTTGTACTATAATACTGTTTTCATTATTAATATTAGGAGTTAATACACTATACTTGTTGTACATTGTCTTTCATAGTACAACTATCAGGATGGGCTAGGGAACCAGTCCCCTTGTTTCAATGGTACATCAGTCAGCCTGGGCTAGGGGACCTGTCCAATTACCTTGTTTGCTGTATTTCATGGGAAAGCGCTGAGTGGCACGGTAGTACCTGTCTTTGGTAGTACCTGTCTTGCACCGATCTGTCATCGGTGAACCCTTGCCATGCGTGTACACATGTTCAATGTACCCACAGCTTTTATCTAATTTTATTGTCCCTCCGATGACAGTACAATTAATATGTCAGCACAACCATGGTCCAATTGAAGAGTTGTCCTTTGAAGACGGCTACTATTGTTTATGTAACTACAGTTGTACCTGTCTTCAGCAACCTCTGTGGTCAGCGAACCCTTGCCATGCAATAACAAACAAATTTTCAATGACAAAACTGTTTTTATTATCACGTGACTGTCGCTCCGATGACAGGATGCCCACTATGCCCGGACAACATTTGTCCGGTGTTGTGGATTCCGAGGGACACCAGTTTGCCAGGGACACTTCCATTCAAATGCATTGTCAACGGCCGTGAGCAAATCTTCATACAGAAAAAATCAAATATCTCTAAAATCACACCACCTAGAAACAAATCGCTTCGTACACATATATAAAACATCTTTACCATTAAGATTATATAAAATTGATAAGGTTAGGGTTCTTGATTTCTATTAATTTTGAATAAAACTAATGTTTTTCACTGCACATACCGTCCAACTCAAGGCATTGTCAATGGCTGTGAGCAATCTTCATACAGAAAATACAGGAAAAGTTAAATATCTCTAAAACGACACCACCTAGAAACAAATCATTCGGTACACATATAGAAAACATCTTTACCAAAAACATTATATTAAATTTATAAGTTTAGTGACGATGCTGTTCGATTTTGACGCATGCGCAGAAGCAATGTGTCCCTGGCAAACTGGTGTCCCTGGGAAACCGCAACACCGGATTCAGAGTTGTTCTTTAAAGTCAAGCTATTACTGTGTGCACAACTGTATGTGACATCAACACACCCAACTCCCGCCTACAGGCGTCTTGGAGAATACTAACTGATTGTTACTGCTTGTCACAGACGCACATGACACAAACTCAATTGCACGGCCACTGATGTCTCAGGCTGCTGAGTAGTTATTTGATGTTCACCGTAAAGCCAAGGGGAATAGCTTCAAACAGCTTGCATGTCAAGGGCCCCTCGACTGATAACTGTGTTCTCCATGTATATATATGAATATGTATATATATGTCTATATATACATATATATATATATATATATATATATATATGTAAATTCCTCTGAGCTAGTGGAGGTGAAGTCCCGCGCAGGAGGTAGAGGTGCATGCTGGTAGCCACCCCCATCCCCGGGGAGGAAGAGGAGTGCAACAGACTCCAGATCTTATTACAAGCGATAACCGGCTTATCACTATCCACATATATATGTACGGGTCGTTCCCAGAAAATGTGTACGACTTTTGTCAAAAGGAATCCATGGTCATCTGAATGTTTGTCTGTTCTGCATATGTCACAGTTGAAATTCATTTCCCCCTTTTGATTTTGATCTGATGCAAATTAAGAAAGCCATTAAAACTAACCATGTAACCTCCATCCATAGCAGCCTGTTAACACACATCCACGACATCATTCTAAAACACTACACATTCGAATAACATTTGATTGATTACAGTTAAGCAAAAGGGATTATATCTTACAAGAAAAAAGTTTAAAAAAAGTTTAGGTAGATGTGTGGTGTCGATATGCAAATCTTTACATTTTCAATTTAGCACAAAATCATATAAGCATTTTTTGGATACTCTTTTTGGGACCGACTAAATACATGTTGTATTGCTAACATACTGTCGTGGGGGTGATGAAAATGGGAAATATTGTGCCTAGAGCGGGACTCGAACCCACATTTCTTTGCATTCCGGGTCAGTGTGCTAACCATTACACCACCTAACTCTTCTCTGTGAATATAGTCCTTGCTGCCGACATGACATTACAGTTGCATAGTCCGATGGGTTTGAGTTTCTCTCATTTTCTGAGATAAACATTGTTCATTATAATCTACCTTACTTTAGTTTGAAGTAACTTTTATTTTAAATCGCAAACTTTTGAGATATTTGAAATGGAAACATGCTAAATTAATCTTGGCAAGCTTGCCAAAACTCTATCACCATAGGCTTCTGCAGTAGCAGGTTTTATTAATTTACTCAATAGTCCCTTCTATGTGCCGGTAAATGTTTAATAAGTGCATCAGTATCTAAGGTACATATGTAGAATGAAATCTAGATAATTGTTTTGGTTTTGAAAATTTCATGTTTTCATCGAACTATGCAACTTTAAGCCATCAGCAATCAACCAATCCACTGCCATCAGAGAGCAGGTCGGTGGTGGAAATGCTCTATCTGAGAATGACCCATATAGCCGCATCTCTGATAGTAGTGCGGCACCTTTGACCATGGGGATGAGGAAGGCGACTTGCACTTGTTTGGTGTGGCGGGCAACTTCCAAGTTAGACGGCAGGAGATCAGCAGACTGTGAAGTGACTGGAGGGAAAAGCACGGGCTCCACCCCTCCCCGGGCCCTCACTCCCCCCCTCCCCGGGACCTCACTCCCTCCCCCCCCCCGGGGTGTTGGGGATGGGGGAGACTGGGCTAACAGTAACAAACATCGCTAAAGCTGAGACCTGTAGGCACCATGTAGAAAGCCATTGCTTACTCTGCATGGATACCACTTGTAAAAAATATACGGATTTTCGGTTCGGAATTATATATTGGCAGAGAGCATTACTATTCTCGGACGACGGAGTGGGGACCAGGGTTATGGAACAGAGAAGCAATGGGTGCCCCACTCACTGTGTGACATATGAGACTATGTGGAAAATATGATAACATATAGTGCCAGAGATTATGATGTGATGTTCCTATGTAAGAGACGGTTAATGTTTGGTTAAATGTTCCCTCTATGCACCAGTAAGAGTGCAAGTGGAGGAGAAGGACATTGTTAATATATAGCTGGGATATATCCTATATCCTGGTGTAGGGACGGCGTGGACTTCCCCTCTTCTCACTCTCCTCCCCCCTCCCCTGACTTATGGTCTGGGATGGCCTTTTGATTGGGAACTGGTCTGATGACGGCACAGAGTCTCCCTCTGTTGACTAATTGCTACAACTATATGGTTTTGATTATTGCCACCTGGACTCGCCAGATGGCGCTGTGGCACCGGATGGCGCTGTGGCGCCAGGCAAGGGGTGGGCGTGACTGTCGATACGGCCATTACCGTTTCCGACAGAGAGAAAGCACACATACTTTTTTTATCATTACTGTCTTCCTTGTCTGCACAGAACTAGATATTTATTGTAATTGTCTGGAACTACCTGTTACCACGGGGTCGATGGGCAAGCACATCCAGCCACTCTGCATACATTATGGACACCACCTGCAGCTGGGGTTGAGTGACAGCTGTTCCTATTATCGCCCCCCCCCCCCACCCCCCCCAGGCTGTAGAGGATGTCTGATTGGCTGGCTGTGGGAGGCCCAGTCACCTGCACCCCTTGCACCACCTGACTTCAGACCTCATTCTGATATAGATTATTCTAGACACTTCTCCAGACACTCTGAAAGGAGACACACTTCTTGATGGACTCATGAAGGAACACACTCTTCTCTTGGCCCGGAATCCAGACACGCTGTCTGAGGCTCCACTTTCCATATACAAACTGAGCTGTGTGCAACAACCATGGGACTCTGGTTCAATGGGCTGTAGGCACTGATTCTAAAGAGAGTAATGAGGATCTGTGTGGACAGGAGGTAAGGAGTCAGGGTGGTAGGTCGCTAGTAGGTGAACAGGAGTTGATGCCAATAAAGCACAACTTCTTCACTGTCAATCTTGCGTGACTTGTCTTCCCTTTTTTTCTTATGAATTTGTTGGAGAGGGGTATCAGGTGTGAACTGACAGACAGTTGTCAGAATGCACCTGGGAAGCGTAAGTGGTATACTGGGGCTCAGACGGCCGAGCACCAGTACATTACACACTGAATCACCTACAACCAATTAGAGATGATGTATTTGGAAATGAGGGTGTGATGGAGTCGTTCCGATTCCATCCACAACTCATTATTACATTTTTTTAGGGAAACTCTTCTTTTAAACCAAAATTTCATTTGACATTTTTAACTTGAAAATTCTTTTCCTGTTGATTTTATTGATCATATACCACTTATGATTCTACCACAGTTGTATGCTCATTTGGCATGCATTTATTTCTGTGCTCTATTTTACCTATTTGAAATGTAATTTTGTATGATTTATATGTTTAACCATTATATGCCCCCCCCCCCCCCCCCCAGTAGCCGATGTTTACTTTTTGTTCTGGGGGGGGGGGTCGTTAAGCAAACAAACGAACAAACAAACAGCAACACATGACACCAGAGCCCACCCTGTGCTACCTTCATCGCCTTGCAGGTTGGCCTCTGGCGGTCCGCAGTACTGTCGCGCCCTCTGTTGGGCACGCGCCGCATTAGCCCCGGCCCGCGTCGCGCCTCTGGCCGCCGGAGTCCAGTCCCCGTCCTCCTCATCGACCCCCTGCGGGTGGCGGTCGCCGACCTTCACCTCTGACGTCCGCGGGTGCAATGTCATGGGCTGGGTCTGGGCGTCCGGCAGGGTGATGCCCTGGCGCTGGTTGGCGGACGCCGGCTGGTTCTCGGCGTGCTGCGCTAGTCGCCGGTGCGGGGCGGCAACTCTGGCCTCACTCACGTCCTCCCATATAAACACGTCTGGAAACAAGCAGTGATTGGTTAGTGAGACCCAGGGAGTCGTATCCATCCACCACACCACACCCATCCACCCACCCAGCTCGCAAGTGGCGCCCTCTCGTGGAGATTGTCTACCACTATGGCAGGCATTCATTCAGCCTTCCGGTGTGCTAACCAGTTTCCACCGCCAACCCGCATGCTTTGTAGAAAAAGGGCTTAGATAGAGCATTTCCACCACCGACCTGCTCTCTGATGGCAGTGGATTGGTTGATTGCTGATGGCTTAAAGTTGCATAGTTCGATGAAAACATGAAATTTTCAAAACCAAAACAATTATCTAGATTTGATTCTACATATGTACCTTAGATACTGATGCACTTATTAAACATTTACCGGCACATAGAAGGGACTATTGAGTAAATTAATAAAACCTGCTACTGCAGAAGCCTATGGTGATAGAGTTTTGGCAAGCTTGCCAAGATTAATTTAGCATGTTTCCATTTCAAATATCTCAAAAGTTTGCGATTTAAAATAAAAGTTACTTCAAACTAAAGTAAGGTAGATTATAATGAACAACTAATATGTTTATCTCAGAAAATGAGAGAAACTCAAACCCATCGGACCATGCAACTGTAATGTCATGTCGGCAGCAAGGACTATATTCACAGAGTTAGTTACATTTTTTTGGTCAGTTTTGGTAATTACATTTATATATGTAGGGCCTACATTAAAATGTACACAAACATCTGGAATAATCAGATTTGTGTTGAATGACAGCAACAATCGTCACAGCTACAATTGTTAAACCTCACTCACGTCCTCCCATATCTTGTATGGCAACTATGTAATAAGACAATAGCACTGCCACAGATGACAACATGTGTGCGTTGGGTGCGATCCCAGAATGCCCAACATGGGCGGATCCAGAAAGCCAGGGATCGACTGTAGAACACAAACATGGAGAGAAAGAGAACGAACGAGTGAAAGCGAGAGAACGAGAACGGCGGAGGGAGATAGAGAGTGGAAGATAGAAAGAGGCAGAGAGAGAATGAGAGAGAGAGATAGAGAGGGAGAGAGAGAAGAGAAAGGAGGGGTTACGGTGCTACGGATGGAGATGGCTGAAATCCAATATGAAGACACATTTAACATCAGCCCGGGCCTGATTTTAAATCCCCGCTGTGGCGGAACTTGTCAAGTGACTCGTTCGGAATTCCATCACGGCCCGAATTAACGCGCTGTCGGGCTGGTCGATCGGCTGCGGCGCCACCTCCGGGTGTAGGCAGTAATACTGCAGGTACCAGTTAACTGCTAATTACCCGCCACAAAGTGTAGCCAGCCAAAGCAGCAAACTGACGATGAATGGGTAGAATATGGCTTTCATTGCAGATCATGAACACATCTGTCTGTTTAGCATCGTGTATTTAAAGTTGCATAGTCCAATGGTTTTGAGTTTCTGAAATTTTCTGACATTAGGCTGATTGTTATTATGTACCTTACTTTAGCTTGAAGAAACTTTTATTTTAAGTGGCTAACATTTGAGATATTTGAAGTGGAACCATGCAAAATTAATTTTGACAAGCTTGTCAAAACTCTGACCCCATAGGATTCTGCAGTAACAGGTTCTACTCAATTGCATCAGTATTCCTTTCTGTGTGGTGACAAATGTTTAATAAGTGCACCAGTATCTGAGTTAGATATGTAGAATCAAATTTAGATCATTGTTTTGGTTTTGAAAATTTGATATTTTCATCGGACTATGCAGCTTTAAGATGTGTGTGTTTCTTTTAGCATCAGTCCTATCCAGATGTGTTTTGAGTCTGTCACAGGGTTCGGAGCTTGATGCAGTTAATCAGCGCCAGAGAACATGTTCAGTCGCTTTTGGCAGCTATTTTTAACGGCCCGTTGGTAAGACACGTGACAGGGAGCAGCCCGTGCAGGCTACACCCATCTCAGGGGCCGCTCATTTATTCCAATCACACCTCGGCCTGCCAGGGGAGGAGTGGGGTGACGGGGTGGGCCGGCCAGTCGCTACCCGCTTCAACGCTGAGCGCGCTGACGCGATCTGCGCAACCTGCTGATACTAAATCTACCCGTTTCAACGCTGTGCACGTTGACGCGATCTGCACCACTTGCTCAGACTAAGCGAAGTGATCGGGTTATGCCCCAACAAGGCGCTTGCTACCCGCTTCAACGATGTGCGCGCTGACGCGATCTGCGCCAGTCGCTCAGACTAAACCAATCTCGACTGCCGTCGGCGAAACGCACTTAAACCACGTGACTGTTCGCGATTATGAACAAAGCATACATCAGCATATATTGTACCCCGTGCTAATACTGTCAAATGAAATTTGGATGTTGATACCTTACTGGTGGTATAGCATACTGTTAATTCGAGTTAGCCTCGCAGCTTACTGTCGCCTACCTCGAAGCAGTATATATGTTAGTCACCATGTAAGTGTTTAGATCTGGGCTTAAATGACAGGTGGAAAATCAGTCCTTCGAGTATTTTGGTGAGCTAATTAGTTTTTACCTCCTTCCGTATAAAATGAAAAATGATTTTACTTGTGTTGTTCAATTGCAGTTATTTTGATCTTCTTGAAATACCACCTTGCAATAATCGCACTCATTAGTATGCACTGCCTTACCTAGTAAACACTATTTGTGCGTGTTTAATTATTCCTTATTTATTTTCTATAAATGACAGCTGTTAATGTGTTGCGTTAACAATTAATCATTGTTTGCAGCTTTTTCCATGTCGCGTTTATCTAGAGTCTATCTTTCATCTGATATTTCGAAAGGTACAACAAGTTATGGGTTGGTTGGTTGTTGGAGCTGTACGTCCTGACAACATCTAAGGCGATATCAGGACGGATAAGTTATATGTAATCACCACAGGCAAACTGTCAAACGGGCTCTTCGGAATGGTTCTATGACATTTGCTACCCCCGATTTTCCACGCGCTATTTATCAGCCGATAATTGCCACCAAACACTTTCCCAACTGAGACTTTTGCCATCCGGCACCTTAGTCACTCAGGACTTATATGCTAGCAGTAGCAGATTACATTGCCATGTGTGAGAGAATGTGTGGATGTGTATGTATGTGCATGTGTGTATGCATGTGTGTGAGTGTGCATGAGTGTGAGTATGCATGTGTGTAGACATATGCATGTGTGTCTGCATGTGTGTAGTGTGCATATATGTACATGCGCCCATGTGTGTATGTTAGCGTGCATACTCTGATCATTGTGCAGGAATCTATTCGACTGGCAAAAGTCTGGGCTGGTAAAAGTCCCAGCTGGGAAAGTGTTGACTGGCAATTATCGACCGGTAAATAGTGGGTGGCAAATCGCGGGTGGCAAATGTGACCACTTTTGTAACACCGGCGTGTGGAAAGAAGGCATCTGCTGCTAGGATTGCCATGGTTACCATGGCACCTTCAGTGGATGGTTATCAGTGACCACCAAGTGGGGTGATCCTGGTAGGGCGCGTTGATAGATAGTGTTAAAGATGCAAATGGACCAGACGGGATAGTCAAATGAGTTCAACGTCCGTCTCCCGTTTTGCTAGATCGTGGGGTTCGAACCCACGGCTTCGAACCCTGGTCGAGTCAAACCAATGAGTTAAAAATTGATGCTTGTCGCTTCCTAGCCAGGCGCTCAATATTATTAGTGTTTTAAGAAGGGGAGTAGGTCAGTATTATCTGGTCTTTTCAGAAGGGAACCTCGTCATTATAGAAGCAACTTTATTAGCATACTCTGATCCTTTCAAAATGAACATTGTCTGTCTAATCTCACCCTTTAAGAAGCAATTTGTTTGTATAATTTGATTGTTTCAGGAAAATTTGTTAGAATAATCTTGTCCTATCAGAATGGGAGTTTGTTCGTACAATATGGAATACTGTTATCCTTTCAAAGGAACCTTTTTTGCCTAAGCTGATTCTTTAAGGAGGAACTTTGTTAATACAATATGATGCTTCAAAAGTGAACTTTGTCAGTATAATCTCATGTATTCAGAATGGACACGGTAGGTACAATCCGATCCTCTCAGAAGTGAACTTTGTCAGTATAATGTTTGTCTGTTGTTATTTTACGTCCTAGCAACATCTAAGGTCACATCAGGACGGGTACCGACTTGTGACAGTTCGTTCTCATGGCGACTTTATAATGCTGCCCCATTGGAAGACCAGGCCGCCAGCACCATGACCTGATATCCCACTCACTCACATTATCCTGGCACTGAGGCAACCAGTCCTTGTCCTATCCTAATAATGCCGAGCATCTGGCTAGGAAGAGACAAGTATGCATTTTTAAGTCATTGGTTTGACTCGACCAGGGGTCGAACCCACAAACCCATGGGTTCGGATCCCCCGATGTACCAAAACTAGGAGACGGAGGCTCAAATCATTCAGCCATCCCGTCTGGTCAGTATAATCTGGTCATTTTCAGATGGGGACTTAGTTAGTATTAGCTGGTTCTTTCAGATAGGATCTTGTCAGTATAATCTGGTCCTTTAAGAATGAACTTTGTCAGTATAATGTGGTCCTTTCAGATGGGACTTTGTCAATACAATCTGGTCCTTTCAAATGGGACTTTGTCAGTATAATTTGACCTTTCAGATGGTGACTTTGTCAATACAATCTGGTCCTTTCAGATGGGGACTTTGTCTGTATAATCTGGTCCTATCAAATGGGACTTTGTCAGTATAATTTGACCTTTCAGATGGGGACTTTGTCAATACAATGTGGTCCTTTCAGATGGGACTTAGTCAGTATAATCTGGTCCTTCCAGATGGGACTTAGTCAGTATTATCTGGTCTTTCAGATGGTACTTAGTCAGCATAATTTGCTCCTTTCAGATGGGAACTTTGTCACTATAATCTGGTCCTTTAAGAAGGAACTTTGTCAATATAATCTGTTCCTTTCAGAAGGGGAACTTTGTTGGTTTAATCTGGTCCTTCCAAAAGAGAGCTTTGTTTCGCTGACAACTGACCAGAAGAAGGCGGTTAGTGGGATGAGAGACAGCCCTCATGGGTTCACCTAGATAAAAGATTCACCCGGTACTTGTAGTACACGGGTGAACGACAACGTAGTCTAAATACTGGCGAAAATAGCTTTAGTATAGAACATGAACTAGAAACTGTGGCTGCAGTATCAAATGGCTACTTATATCGGCACAGATTTGGTGAAATGGGAGAGAATGCAAAAAGACAAGATGGCGGCCGCAGAACGCCGTCGATTTCACTTTTAAATCTTATTAAACTATATATTATATTATATTTTTCAACTCAAAGGTAGCGGGCTATCAATAAGATATATGTAAAGAATAATTGTTGCTTCTTAGATTGTAAAATTAGGCTCTCAATTCTTTGACCCGCATTTTCGCCAGCTTTTACATAGGGTTGGTTTGCACCCCTACTGCAGCAGTACGGGGTGAATATTGTATCTAGGGTTCACCTATCCCGTGTTATCCCAACTATGTCTATTTATTATCCGGGCTCTTATTTATTGACTCAACTCTCCAGCAGTGCTGAAATGGGGAATGCAATAACTGAATCGCGACTAACTTTATGGCTTGTTTTCTTTTACTAAAAAATCAACTGCCCCCATGGTAATCAACGAAATCTAACATTTCTTCACTCTAATTTGTCCTTCAGAACTGTGTCAGCTGAACATGTTCCATGTTGTTTCACTTATACTGCATTCAGGGTAAATACGTTAGCTGTGAATAAGGAATATGCTCTCCACGTACGAGGAAGATTTTAAAATATTTATTTTAGCAATTCTCCTGGCTATTTATTTGGGGAACCGGAACATAATGGATGAGGAAAGACCACACCAGGCTGTAATGTACTACTACTCGACTGGGACAAGTCTCACAAGTGGGACAAGTAGGACATCTGGGACAAGTAGGAAAAGTAGGACATGTGGGAAAAGTGAGACAAGTAGGACAACTTGGACAAGTACGACATGTGGGACAAGTGGAACAAGTCTGACATGTGGGACAAATGAGACAAGTGTGACAGGTAGTAAATGTGAGACATGTGCAAGTAACTCTAATGCCAGTGCGTTGTGGTAAAAAATAACTCGTGTTGGCACATGTATGTCATATAATTGTGGGTTTCCTCTCGGATCTCTATCCAGCCTTCTCACAAATACTTCAATATAGAGAAACCTATAGAATGAATGTGTGAAGTACAGTGTGGTTACAGAGATGTCAGCGAGTGTATGATACCTATAGAATGAAGGTGTCAAGTAGAGTGTGGTTACAAAGATGTCAGCGGGTCTATGATACCTATAGAATGAACGTGGGAAGAACAGTGTGGTTACAGAGATGTCGGTGGGTGTATGATACCTATAGAATGAACGTGTGAAGTACAGTGTGGTTACAGAGATGTCGGTGGGTGTATGATACCTATAGAATGAACGTGTGAAGTACAGTGTGGTTACATATGTGGGTGGGTGTATGATACCTATAGAATGAACGTGTGAAGTACAGTGTGGTTACTGAGATGTTGGTGGTTGTATGATACCTATATAATGAACGTGTGCAGTACAGTGTGGTTACAGATGTGGGTGGGTGCATGATACCTATAGAATGAACGTGTGAAGTACAGTGTGGTTACAGAAATGTCGGCGGGTGTATGATACCTAGAGAATGAAAGTGTGAAGTACAGTGTGGTTACAGAGATGTCAGCGGTTGTATGATACCTATAGAATGAACGTGTGAAGTACAGTGTGGTTACAGAGATGTTGGCAGTTGTATGATACCTATAGAATGAACATGTGAAGTACAGTGTGGTAACACAGATGTTGGCAGGTGTATGATACCTATAGAATGAACGTGTGAAGTACAGTGTGGTTACAGATGTGGGTGGGTGTATGATACCTATAGAATGAAGGTGTCAAGTAGAGTGTGGTTACAAAGATGTCAGCGGGTCTATGATACCTATAGAATGAACATGTGAAGTACAGTGTGGTAACACAGATGTTGGCAGGTGTATGATACCTATAGAATGAACGTGTGAAGGACAGTGTGGTTACAGATGTGGGTGGGTGTATGATACCTATAGAATGAACGTGTGAAGTACAGTGTGGTTACAGAGATGTTGGCGGTTGTATGGTACCTATAGAATGAACGTGTGAAGTACAGTGTGGTTACAGAGATGTCGGCGGTTGTATGATACCTATAGAATGAACGTGTGAAGTTCAGTGTGGTTACAGATGTTGGTGGATGTATGATACCTATAGAATGAACGTGTGAAGTACAGTGTGGTTACAGAGATGTCGGTGCGTGTACAATACCTATATAATGAACGTGTGAAATACAGTGTGTTTAGAGATGTCGGCGGGTGTATGATACCTACAGAATGAACGTCTCAAGTACAGTGTGGTTACAGAGATGTCAGTTTGTGTATGATACCTATGGAATGAACGTGTCAAGTATGACTGTAGTAGTGATAGTAGTTACAGAAAAAGTTCTCTAAATCGACCGACCATGTGACAAACTTTAAATGGTTCATTTAGGGAGTTATGGCTAGTGCACACCTACCGTTTGTGCCCCGTTTGTGCGCGCACACCTCCCGTTTCGCGCACAAAAATCGCTAGGTTGCCCCCCTCGCCACCTACCGATGCGATCCGACTTTCAGGGCTAAACTGCTTGCTACGCATACGATTCGCGATTCGAAAAATGAATCGGCCCGTTCTCAGTCTTAAGCTCGTCGCGAGTTTTAGTGCGCGAATCGTAAACGGTAGGTGTGCACCGGCCATTAGTCGGGTTAGGGAGTTTAAAAAAAATGGTTACACTGGTATTGTATGGGCGATCGTTTGGGACCCAAATAAAGCGATCGATATAGGGGAATGGTCGATCTATGGAGGTCGTCAGTTAGAGAGGTTTCACTGTAGCCTATACCAAAGTGTTGTTGACGGCTCCCATTGTGTTCTGATATTACTATAAATCAATCACACAGGCCGGAGTTAATCATTTCTCAGTTAGCTAATTATGTGAGGTCACTAGGTCATTTTACGGGGCTGAGGCTGAGGGTGGCGTGTTGGGGTTGTTGATGAGGGGCAGAAAGAGGGTCAGGAAAGTGGGCGTGGGGTTAGGGTGGGTGTCGGGGTGGCGGTGGGGGCGAGGAGGGAAGCGATGTATGTAATGTAGCGCATCACAGGCTTATGCAAAAGAGGTTAGGTGCTTCATGGTCCATTTGTGAAAATGATCACTTGATATGAAAATGGCGCAATATTCTCTGTGCATAGGAATGTTGGGGGTAGCTGGCTATTCATCGTCACAGGGGCGTGCCACCCACTGAACCCTGCATGAGGAACAGGCAGCCGGCCCCGGATAGGCTAGCTAACGTCACGTGACTTGCAAAAACCGGTTGTCTAATTCCATTAGCAATAAAGCTAGTGTTCCAAAGATACGGGAAGAAACTGTATGTAGTTTAGTTTGTTTCAGTGAGATTGGTACATACATATATGAACGGTTAGGGGTGGGTGCACCTACAGTAGACTCTAGATTACATAGTTTAGTTTGTTTCAGTGAGATTGGTACATACATATATGAACAGTTAGAGGTAGGTGCATCTACACTAGACTAGATTATGTAGTTTAGTTTGTTTCAGTGAGATTGGTACATATATATATATGAACGGTTAGAGGTGGGTGCATCTAGAGTAGACTGTAGATTACATAGTTTAGTTTGTTTCAGTGAGATTGGTACATACATATATGAACGGTTAGAGGTGGGTGCATCTAGAGTAGACTGTAGATTACGTAGTTTAGTTTGTTTCAGTGAGATTGGTACATACATATATGAACAGTTAGAGGTGGGTGCATCTACAGTAGACTGTAGATTACGTAGTTTAGTTTGTTTCAGTGAGATTGGTACATACATATATGAACAGTTAGAGGTAGGTGCATCTACACTAGACTAGATTACATAGCTTAGTTTGTTTCAGTGAGACTGGTACATATATATATATGAACGGTTAGAGGTGGGTGCATCTACAGTAGACTGTAGATTACGTAGTTTAGTTTGTTTCAGTGAGATTGGTACATACATATATGAACGGTTAGAGGTGGGTGCATCTAGAGTAGACTGTAGATTACGTAGTTTAGTTTGTTTCAGTCAGATTGGTACATATATATATATATGAACAGTTAGAGGTAGGTGCATCTACACTAGACTAGATTACATAGTTTAGTTTGTTTCAGTGAGACTGGTACATATATATATATATGAACGGTTAGAGGTGGGTGCATCTACAGTAGACTGTAGATTATGTAATTTAGTTTGTTTCAGTGAGATTGGTACATACATATATGAACGGTTAGAGGTGGGTGCATCTACACTAGACTGCATTACAAATTAGTTTTTGAATGAATATGATAATTGTTGGTTGGTTGTTTGAGTTTTACGTCCTAGCTACATCTAAGGTCATATCAGGATGGGTACCGACTTGTGACAGTGCACCCTCATGGCGACTTTATAGTGCTGCCCCACTAGGAAATCAGGCCGTTGCCACCATGACCCAATATCCAACTCAGTCACATTATCCTGACATCATATGACAATGAAAACCCTGTGTCCGTATTGATACGTAGAGAAGCAAATTTGACTATTAATAGTATTATGAGCTAAGGTGATGGGTTGCTGTGTAAACTAAGCTGTTATCAGATGTGAGTTGTGCCGGAAATTGGGGAGTGGGGGAAGGAGAGGATGTACGTTGTTATTCTCAATTTGGTCTGGTCTGGCCCCGAATTTATCCAGGGAAAGGGATTTGTTGTGAACAGTTGATTGTTGTAGATGGGAGGTGGACCATTGAGTGAGGAAGGGCAGGGCAGGGAGAGCAGGGAGGGCAGGGAGGGCAGGATGGTTATATGCTCCATTCTATGGTGTTTGCTCAAGGGCCTGACCAGCGAGAAGAGTACTGATCAGTGACCTAAAATCCCAGGTAAGCAAACACAGCTGTCATTTCGGTAGAATGTTGTATATGGTGTGTTAAAGCATGCTTATACGGATGGTGAGCTTTAGTCTAATGAAGTTCTGTTCAACACGTAGTACACAGTGAAGTACTCTAATGTTTTGCTTTGAGAACAGCGTTGTTCCTTGGTATATTTTCTTTTCTTTGAGAACAGTGCTGTTCCTTAATATGTCCTTTCTTTGAGAACAGATGTGTTCCTTAGTATGTTTTTGCTTTGAGGACAGTTCACAACCTTACTATAAAAAGGTTCTATCTGACAAAATGGTGCTTTCTAGATAATGAGGACTGAAGCTGTGTAACTGCATGACAGCAAAGCAGATAGAACAATGTTATTTTAAATATATCTCAGTGAAAAATACCAGTTGAGAAACAGTTGTGTAACTGCACGATAGCCTTTTGTAGTTACAACATCTTTACATCCATAACACCAATTCAGTCACTTTGTCAGATAGAACCTTTCTATAGGTCACAAGTTGTGTTCCTTGGTACGTTACTTCTTTGAGAACAGTGCTGTTCCTTGGGATGTATTTTTCTTTGAGAACCATTGTGTTCCTTGGTATGTTTTTTGACTTTGAGAACAGTAGCGTTCTTTGGTATGTTCTCTCTTTGAAAACAGTGCTCTTCCATGGTATCTTTTTTCTTTGAGAACAATTGTGCTCCTTGGTATGTTTTTCCCCCGTTGAGAACAGATTGTTCCTTAGTATGTTTCTTCTTCTTTGAAGACACTTGTGTTTCTTGGTATTTTTGTCGCTTTCTCGGTGTGAATCTTTGAGTTGGGGAAGGAAGGACTGGTCGCCTGTTCGCAAGTCTCGCCTTGGAAACCCCTCTGTGGAGTGTACGTGTCACCGAAATTGTTGTCTGCTTTTTACTGATGTGATTTGCGTAGTCTTGTATAGTTAGTTGTTGTGATTGTTTTGGTTATGGCGTTATTTATTGTTTAACAAAAAGTGTATATTGTGCATTATATACTTTGAAATCAATAACAATATGGTGGTGGAGGTGGGGGGTGGGCAGGCACCTTATAACTGTGTGGTGCTGGTGGTGCAGGTATGGGGGTGGGGTGGGGAGGCAGAATCTATAACTGTCTGGTGCTGGGGTATGGTGTGTGTGGGGAGGGGGGGGGGAGTGGGCTGGTATCCATTGCAAGGTGAAGGCATTCTGCGGGCAGGTGAGGGATGAGAGAATGAAGAGCAAGCGGCGAGGCAGGCACCGCGCTCCGGCAGGGGCTGTGGGGAATACAGAGTGGCTGTGGGATCCCGTTAGCTGAAAGAACGATGAGGGAAGCGTGCGGGGGGGGAGGAGGTGGTATCAATGGGGAGAGGATGGGGGTAGGGGAGGAGGTAGTGTGGGTGGGTGAGGGGCAGACAGAGTGATGGGGAGGAGGTGAGGAGAGTGGGAGGGTGGGGAGGAGAGGGGAGGGAAAGGGAGGTGGTGGTATGGATGGGGGAGAGGGTGTGGGGAAGGGAGGGGAGAGGGAGGTGGGGGAGGAGAGGGGAGGGAAAGGGAGGTGGTGGTATGGATGGGAGAGAGAGTGTGGGGAAGGGAGGGGAGTGGGAGGTGGGGGAGGGGAGGGGAGGGAAAGGGAGGTGGTGGTATGGATGGGAGAGAGGGTGTGGGGAAGGGAGGGGAGTGGGAGGTGGGGAGGAGAGGGGAGGGAAAGAGAGGTGGTGGTATGGATGGGAGAGGAGAGTGTGGGGAAGGGAGGGGAGTGGGAGGTGGGAGAGGGGAGGGGAGGGAAAGGGAGGTGGTGGTATGGATGGGGGAGAGGTGTGGGGAAGGGAGGGGAGTGGGAGGTGGGGGAGGAGAGGGGAGGGAAAGGGAGGTGGTGGTATGGATGGGAGAGAGGGTGTGGGGAAGGGAGGGGAGTGGGAGGTGGGGGAGGAGAGGGGAGGGAAAGGGAGGTGGTGGTATGGAGGGGGAGAGGGTGTGGGGAAGGGAGGGGAGTGGGAGGTGGGGGAGGAGAGGGGAGGGAAAGGGGGTGGTGGTATGGATGAGGGGAGAGGGTGAGGGGAAGGGAGGGGAGTGGGAGGTGGGGGAGGAGAGGGGAGGGAAAGGGAGTTGGTGGTATGGATGGGGGAGAGGGTGGGGGAAGGGAGGGGAGTGGGAGGTGGGGGAGGAGAGGGGAGGGGAAGGGAGGTGGAGGTATGGATGGGAGAGAGGGTGAGGGGAAGGGAGGGGAGTGGGAGGTGGGGGGAGGAGAGGGGAGGGAAGGGAGGTGGTGGTATGGATGGGGGAGAGGGTGGGGGAAGGGAGGGGAGTGGGAGGTGGGGGAGGAGAGGGGAGGGAAGGGAGGTGGAGGTATGGATGGGGAGAGGGTGAGGGGAAGGGAGGGGAGGGGGAGGTGGGGGGGGGAGGGGGGGGAAGGGGAGGGGAGGTGTGGGTGGGGGAGGGGTGAGGGGGGGAGGGGGGTGGGAGGTGGGGGGGGGAGGGGAGGGAGGGGAGGGGAGGTGGGGGGGGGGGATGGGGGAGGGTGGGGGGGGGGAGTGGGGGGGGGGAGGGGGAGGGGGGGAGGGGAGGGGAGGGGGGGGAGGGGGGGTGGGGGTGGAGGGGTGGGGGAGGGGGGAAGGGAGGGGAGGTAGGGAGGGGGGAGGGGGGGGGGGAGGGGATGGGGGGTGGGGGGGAGGGGGGGAGGGAGGGGGGGGGAGGGGGGAGGTGGGAGGGGGTGGGTGGGGGGGGGAGGAGAGGGGAGGGAAGGGAGGTGGGAGGTATGGGATGGGGGGGAGGGGTGAGGGGGAGGGAGGGGAGTGGGAGGTGGGGGAGGGGGGGGGAGGGGAGGGAGGTGGGGGTGGGATGGGGGAGAGGGTGTGGGGAAGGGAGGGGAGTGGGAGGGTGGGAGAGGGATGGGAGGAAAGGGAGATGGAGGATGGATGGGGGGAGGGTGAGGGGAAGGAGGGGAGTGGGAGGGTGGGAGAGGAGAGGGGAGGGAAACGGAGGTGGTGGTATGGATGGGGGAGAGGGTGAGGGGAAGGGAGGGGAGTGGGAGGGTGGGAGAGGGGAGGGGAGGGAAAGGGAGGTGGAGGTATGGATGGGAGAGAGAGTTTGGGGAAGGGAGGGGAGTGGGAGGTGGGGGAGGAGAGGGGAGGGAAAGGGAGGTGGTGGTATGGATGAGGGGAGAGGGAGGTGGTGGTATGGATGGGAGGAGAGGGGGGAAGAGAGTTGGAAGGTAGGGAAGGGGAGTGGGAGGGTGGGTGGGGGAGGAGAGGAGATTGTGAGGGTGGGGATGGGAGTGGGAGGGAGGGGAGGGATGGGGGAGGAGAGTGGGTGGGTGTGGGTGGGGGAGGGAAGGGAATTGGAGATGGTATAGGTGGGGGAGTAGAGTGGGAGGGTGGTGGAGGGGAGGAGAGGAGAACGGAAGGATGGGGAGGAGGGGAGGGGTGCAGAGGATCTATGTGTGTATGTGGGTGGGTGAGTGTGGGTGTGGGTGAGTGTGGGTGTGTGTGTGGGTGTGGGCGGGTGGAGGAGGGGAGAAACGTGGGGGGGGGGGGATGAGAGCGGACAGTGGTCTCAGACAAATGGACCTATTGTGTAGTAAACTCGTGCTAACAGCTCTGTTCACCGCCATATGTTGTGACTATATTGCATACGTCGGGTCCCTATCACTGAACACGCACATCAAGGGTGCTTTAAGCCAAACACAATATTCAATGTTAGAGGGGTTACGCCTAGTAATACCTAACTAACTGTTGAATGCAATCAATTTTCACGCAATGCAATACTGTCTTATACCGCTAGATGAGAATACTCCCATTGTGAGATTGATGCGGGTTGTAATCGAAAGATATAATTTGTGCAAATGGAATATGGGCATGTGGAATAATGCGAGTGAGTGGAGGGATTGTTTGAAACAACACCACACACTCGTGAGGACCGTTGCGATGCCTACAACTAGTACAAATGTGTGGAAAACAGGTATTTTATTTGATGACACATCTGATGATGATTTGGTTGGTTGTGGAGATTTTACGTCCTGGCAACATCTAAGGATGGGTACCGACTTGTAACAGTGCACACTCATGGCGACTTCATAGTACTACCATGCTGGGAAATCAGGTCACCAGCACCTTGACCCGATATCCCACTCAGTCACATTATCCTGGCACTGAGAGCCAACCAGACCTTGCACTATCCTATTAATGCCAAGCGCCAAGGTACGAAGCTACACATATCAATTTAAAAGTAATTGGTTTAACTCGACCGGGACTGGGAATCGAACCCCGATCTCCCACAGGGGAGGCTTGCACTTTAGCGCATCCGCTAGTTCACTATTTGTTATGGAACTATTTTCTGGTGACTTCATGTGGTACTAGTACCATTCACTCAAGCAGACAACACCCCCATATCAAGTAACACTTCATATGGTACTAGTACCATTCAGTCAAGCAGACATCACCCCATTATCAAGTAACACTTCATATGGTACTAGTACCATTCAGTCAAGCAGGGAGCACCTCCATATCAAGTACCACTTCATATGGTACTAGTACCATTCACTCAAGCATACAGCACCTCCATATCAAATAACACTTCATATGGTACTAGTACCATTCAGTCAAACAGACAGCACCCCTGTATCAAGTAAGACTTCATATGGTACTAGTACCATTCACTCAAGCAGACAACACCCCTATATCAAGTAAAACTTCATATGGTACTGGTACCATTCACTCAAGCAGACAGCAACCCCGTATCAAATATGGTGTCAGAGTATGGTCTCAGAGTTTTGGCCTGCTTGCCAAAACTAATTTGACATGTTTCCACATAAAATATCTCAAAAGTGAGTCATTTAAAGCAAAGGTTACTTCAAACTAAAGTAAGGTAGATTATAGCAATCAATTTAGTATATTATTTTATCTCAGATAAATGACAAAGTCAAAACCATGGGACTACCAGGTATGTAACTTTAAGGAAAATACAATATTGCAAAAAGGCCGTCGCAGCAGCAGTATCTTCCGTAGCAACTCCGATGACTTAACAATTAATACTTATCACTTCCTAGCCAGGCATTTGGCATTATTAGGATGGAGCAAGGACTAGTTGGCTCAGAGTCAGGATAATGTGACTGAGTGGGATATGAGGTAATGGTGCTGGTAACCTGGTCTCCCAGTGGGGCAGCACTATAAAGTCGCTATGAGTGTTCACTGTCACAAGTCAGTACCCATACTGATATGACGTTAGATGTTGCCAGGACATAAAACTCCATCAACCTCCATCAACCAACCAGCTCTAGAGACTCGTGAAGTAATCTGGCCCGAGGAAAGCAACTGGAGCCGTGAGAAAATCTATGCAGGACGTGTACAAATAGCAGACCCCGAGGAGCAAGCCGGCAATAGAGGCCTACTCTGATTACCGAGCTAAATGCTGTAGACTTATTGGTGCATTATTGCTGTAAGGCCCCATTGCACAAATAATCTAGTGTCACGTGACAAGTTACAGCCTAATGGCGATTCACTCATTTTTGTGGTTAAAGGGGAAGTAACACGACTTTACTTAGTCACAATTAGCAGGATTAGATATGGCATGTCATGGTTTGTATATCTTGAATCACCCTATTCTCTAGGAGTTATTTAAGGCCAAACCATGTCCTGAAGGTTTCTGTGGTCAAGCCCTAAATCATTCCCAGAGCATAGATCTGAATAAGTAAAGTTGTGTTCGTTATGTTACTGCCCCTTTAACCACAAAAATCAGGGTTAGGGAATATTACAGACTTGGAATCTAGTGCAAACCATATTACTCTTAAAAATATCTGTTTATTTGTTTGGTTTGTTTGACTCAACTCGTAGATAAAACAGTATTTATTTAATTTTATATTCACTTAGTTACCATTATTGCGGAGGTTGCTGTAAACATGTGGGGATATGTTAGACTGGGGCTCGAACTCACACTTCTGCCATTCTGCGTAGAGCAACCTAACCACGGCGCGGTGGCCGAATTGGTAGAGCGCGGGCCTCGAGTGCGGGAGATCGGGCGTTCGCTTCTTGGTCCAGTCAAACCAATGACTTTTAAAATGTATACTTGTCGCTTCCTTGCTGGCGCTCAGCATTATTAGGATAGGTTAAGGACTGGTCAGCTCATTGTCAGGAATGCCAAAGTGTCGGTTCGAATCCCACTCTGGTGCAATGTTCCCATCATTTGTAGAAATTCCCGCTAAAGCCCCAGTCACACCTCACTGGATTGGGGTACCGGATAGAAAATGGACACTGTCCGGTGAAATACGGCAATGTATGGTTTATATACGGTTGGCATCCGCCGTGTCCGTTCTGTGTCCGATGGTGTCTGGTGTGTACGCAGTAGCAAGTTTTGAACATGCACAAAACTTGTACCGGACATCGCCGGACTGAGGTGTATGGTTGGTGTCCATTTTAAGTCTGTTTAGTCCGTTCTGTCCGGATAATGTCTGTTACCCATCCGTTACATCTCCGGTTTGCTTCCTGCAGAGTCCGTTGATGGTGCTGCAGGAATTCGGTCTGTCGTTTTTTTAATGTTTTTGGCACGTCCATGATCAGTCTGGTAGGTGTCCGGTTGGTGTCCGGTTGGTGTCCGGTTGGTGTCCGGTTGGTGTCCGGTTGGTGTCCGGTCTGTCCGTTTGACATTCAGTTTTCGCCCGTCGGTTGACCATTGTTTGTCCGTTGTTATCCGGTGTCGTCCGGTTATCGTCCGTTTATGGTCCGGTGGCTGTCCGTTGAAAGTGCAACATTTCGACACATTTCGGTACATTATGATACCGAATACCACCGGACTAGACAATTCTTTGTCCGTTGGGTCCATTGCTCAATCCCGTAAGGTGTGACTGGGCCTTAAGACACCTGCTTACGCTGATCCCATTACATAAATTACATTTGACAAAATCATATATCAAGCGCATAAGAAATGACAGCCTCTAGCTGGGATTTAGGAAGCAGATGGATCCTGAAGTCATGGGTATTCCCCTTCACCTTTTCTTGGCCAGAGATTAGTGCATTCTTTCGAGAATTCTTTAATCTTGTCAATGTGATTTTGTTAAAAAAAAGCTTTAACCAGATCTAGGGTGGATGTCTATGCATTAGTTTCTCTCCGATAATAATATCATCGATTAGTTTGTCTTCTTTGCTATTTATTATATTTAGTCTCAATTTGCCGGGTTTATTCCTCTCACTCAATAATCCTGTCCCCTTTTGGCTTTACAATAAATAGCCTCCATTTGGATAAATGAATGATATTTGTGCATTTTTATTCAAAGACTCCTTTTCTCAAGTCATTCCACATTCAATGTTGACCACTGATTGAGTTCGTCTTGAAAAGCGCGGTTTTCTAAGGAAGGCATTAATAGTTAGTGATAACAATGGGCAGTCATTTGTCAATAGGGAATTATTAATTGGACTTATCAGTCTTCAAATTGGACCTGGGAAGGAAACACGCACAACAAATGATTCCGTAAAGCAAGTCCATTTGCAGGCTGACATGGCACAAAAACTATTTCAATTTATTGATCATTCATTTGGTGTTTTTTTTTGTCTGTGCTGATAAAATGTCATCTTTGGGAGACAACATGAGAGAAATCATCCTTGTCTCAATGAAGATCATATTCTTTCTCCAAAAATAGAAATATGTAGGCAGTGGGTGCCGTGTTCTCTCACATTACGGGCAGCAGACGAATTGTAGAATATCTAAGTACACTATCTGAAAGCTTGTTTGTTTGGGGTTTTGTCTCCTAGTACCATTTAGGGTTTTGCCAGGATGGGAGTGTGGACTCATGGTGGCCTTTATAGTGCCGCCATGACGACCACCGGGCACGGTGGCCGAATCGGTAGAGCACATGCCTCGCGTGCGGAAGATCGGGAGTTTGCGAGTTTGGTTCCTGGTCGAGTCAAACCAATGACTTAAAAATTGAAACTTGTCGCTTCCTAGCCTGGTGCTCGACATTATTAGGATAGGGCAAGGGCTGGTTAGCTCGCTGTCAGGATAATCTGACTGAGTAGGATATTGTGTCATGGTGCCAGCGGCCTGATTTCCCAGTGGGGCAGCACTATAAAATCGCCATGAGTGCGTACTGTCCCAAGTCGGTACCCATCCTGATATGACCTTAGATGTTGCTAGGATGTAAAACAACAAACATAAAAACCATGACCCGATATTCCACTCAGTTATTTTATCATGATATTGAGCAAGACAGTCCTTGCCCTCTCCTATTAATGCCAAGCGTCAGGCTAGGTGGCGACAGGCATAATTTTTGTAAGTCAGGAGTTCATCTCGACTGTGGTTGGAACCCATGACCTTCATTAACCAAGCATCACATATTGTGTACAGGATTCCAGTCACGGAAGCCAGTGTTGATTGTGTGTGTGTGGGGTGGGGGGGGGTCAGGGGGGCGGAGGGTGGAGGGAATCATTGGATTTAAACCCCACACTATTGCCATGGCAATTCTAGGGCTAGCGTACTTTTAAGCTACCTAGGCTCCCTGATGCAATCATCCTATCCACATCTACCTGTCTATCCATCTGCTTGCCTGTGAGTTCAGTGCAGACTATTACACTACCTTATATCTAGCATTGTTGCTGACTCTGAAACAAACTCATTCACAAGGAGCAGAATCACATAAACTACGGTCACTTTGCTGAATGTTGGCTTCTCCACTCTTCCATGTTGTTACTATTTGCAAACAGATTATTTACTACTGTCCCTTTAAACAAAAACGTCAACCTCTCCATTATTTATTGGGAAACCCACATCAAATTAGAATTTTCAGAATGTCAACCCGTTTTAATTGGAAGTATAGAAATTAATAATAACCGTTTTAAAAATAATACACCTTTGAACCTTAACTATGACACTGACAATATAACATGTACACCCAGTTATCTCTCAATGCTGTTGGGTGACAGCACTATTCTTCTTTTTTCTTCATTTTGTATTTGTATCAAACACTTGTTCATTTCAGACTATTATAAACGTGAATGCATGAGCATAATATGTCTGGATTACCAGTGCCTCCGCCCTCACAAAATACCTTTATTCGCTGAATACAATGATCATTTTACCAAACAAAATAAAAGGACTTTATTCGTACCCTGCCGTGAATACGGCGTTTGCTGCTGACAAGACATGACATCTGAATCACTTAATCTTACCCCAACCCCACCGGACCTGCAGCCTGAAGTCACTGAGCTTGTTGCAGATGCAAATTGAGTAATGTTCTCTGATTAGGCTTTAGTGACGATGGATTAGGCTCAGTGGAACTAACTACTGTGGCGGTGCTCTATATCTATGTCAACTAACAATGTACGCGTGAAACTGTCCCGATATAGGGTTCAAATTAGCCTGGTCCCTCAGCCTTTTCTACAGATGGCGCTCCGAGGTTGTCCTGCAGGGTGTATGCTAGCCTGGTCCCTCAGCCTTCTCTACAGATGGCACTATGAGGTTGTCCTGGTACAGGGTGTAAGCTAGCCTGATCCCTCAGCCTTCTCTACAGATGGCACTATGAGGTTGCCCTGGTACATGGTGTAAGCTAGCCTGATCCCTCAGCCTTCTCTACAGATGGCGCTATGAGGTTGTCCTGGTACAGGGTGTAAGCTAGCCTGTTCCCTCAGCCTTCTCTACAGAAGGCACTACGAGGTTATCCTGGTACAGGGTGTAAGCTAGCCTGGTCCCTCAGCCTTCTCTACAGATGGCGCTCTGAGGTTCTCATGGTACAGGGTGTAAGCTAGCCTGGTCCCTCGACCTTCTCTACAGATGGCACTCTCAGGTTGTCCTGGTACCTTATCTGGGGATGGTACACAACCTTCACTAGAGAAAGCTAAGGGATCAGCCTAGCTTATACCCTGTACCAGGACAACGTCAGAGCGCCATCTGTAGAGAAAGCTAAGGGATCAGGCTAGCTTATACCCTGTACCACAGGATTGAAAATGGTGGATTTGAAGGCTTTGCTTATAGATTGCCGGGGGACCTATGTGGCAGTTCCGATATTGTTAGAAACCTTTTCCATGGAGCATGCGCAAAGGGCTGCTATGCACTACATTAGTACTTCCCACTGTCGTCAGAGGGCAGGTTTGTGGTAGAATTCCTCTATTAAGTTACACAGAGAATGCTGACTTCATAGTGCTGCCCACTGGGAGACCAGTCCTCTGGCACCATGACCCAATATCTCACTTAATCACTTTATCCTGACACTGAGCTAACCAGTCCTTCCTCTATCCTAATAATGCCGAGCGCCAGGCTAGGAAGTGACAAATATCAATTTTGTAAGTCATTGGTTTGACTCGGTTCATTGATTCAAACTTCAAACTTTCACACGAGAAGCCTGCGCTGTACCGATTTGGCTACCGTGTCGAGTCATTGATGCATTAACCAACATGGCCGGTACCTCTAGGCAAGCAGTCTCTCTTAAAAGAAACATACTGAGTGCGGTCGTCGAATCGGTACAGCTCAGGCCTCGCGTGCGGAAGGTCGGGAGTTCACTTCCCGGTCGAGTCAAATCAATGACTTATAAAATTGATATTTGTTGCTTCCTATCCAGGCACTCAACATTAATAGGATAGGGCAAGGACTGGTTAGCTCAGTCTCAGGATAATGTGACTGAGTGGGATATCAGGTCATGGTGCCAGCGGCCTGATTTCCAACTTGGCAGCACTATAAAGTTGCCATGAGTGCGCACTGTCACAAGTCGGTGCCCATCCTGATATGACCTTAGATGTTGCTAATACGTCAAACTCAAACAACCAACCAACTAAAAGAAAAACACCGCAACCATGAAAGCCAACCCGCAACAGAATAGAAGGCCAGCATCTCCTGAATGGAAAACTGGTGCGAACAGTGGGTGTATGTGGAATACGCGCCGTTTGCTGCACCTCTCCGCCAGGGGGCGTGATGGGCTTAGATAACATGCGCACTATTCGTGTTAGCTGGGTGTCAGGAGCAGCCGGCGCAGGGTAAGGCAGGCGTCACTAAGAAGGAGACATGCTGTCTGCTGGTTGTGATATTGCCTCCCCCCCCCACCCCCACCCCCATCCTTGTTGTAGAATTATGGCTTCTCATGTGGCTGCTCCTGCACACTCGGCTCTCGACGTCGTCTCAGAATTAACAGAAACAACATGATATGTGCGGTATCAATACTCACCGTTCTGACCGTTCCTGGCCTCTCAAATTCTTTTTGTTGTCTTTGATGATGAATTTATTTACCCTACTGCTGATTTGTGTGGGTTTTTTTAAAAGAAGGCTTACATTTGTTGATTAAGCAGGGGAAATTTCAATGGCGGACAATTAGTCTTCCTCATTCCTCTGCTTCCAGCACTCTCCTAGTGATGCCGAGCATCAAGCTAGGTGGCAACAGGTATAAATGTTTAAGTCACTGCATAATATAACTGAATGCCCGGCCATGTTTGGGACACCAGATAATACTACAAAAACTCTCACCTTCATATCACTTATCTATCAACTCATTAACCAATACTAAGGAAGAATGAAGAAAAGTCACACAGATAAACAGTGGAGAAGTTGTGCTTTAATAACACCAACTCCTGTCCACCTACCAGTGACCTAGCATCCACACCCCTTACCTATAGCCACACCAAATCTCATTACTACTTTAGCCTGTATAGAACGCAGTGCCTACAGCCCATGGGACAGGAGTCCTATGGCTGTGTACACACTCAATTGGAATAGATGAATTTTGATAGCATCAGACAAAGTGTCTGGGGTTCCTGCTCTAGAGTAGGTGTGCCTCACTCCAGAGCCAGGAGTAGAGTGATCCCTCTTCAGTGTGTCTGAAGCAGAGTCTAAAATAATGATCTCAGGTTTGAGGCTAGTGTGGTCAGAGGGCCAATGGGGTGCAGGTGACTGGGCAGTCCACAGCCAGCCAATCAGGCACCTCCACAGTCTGGGTGGGTGCCCCCCCCCCCCCCCCCCAGTAGAGGTGGCTGTCACTCAACCCAGCTGCAGGTGGTGCCCTGTGTGTAGGGTTCCAACGTGGGTTCCAACGTGGGTAATTGAATCCTGTGACCTACCAAAATGGGAGGCGGACGCTACCTCATTCCCTCATCCCGTCTGGTCACAGCGTTCTGGCCGCTGCTGTGTCTGCTCCTTTTACAGTATGTCCAGCTTTGTACGTCTCACTACTCGTACAGTGTGTCCAGCTTTGTACGTCTCACTACTCTTACAGTGTGTCCAGCTTTGTACGTCTCACTACTCTTACAGTGTGTCCAGCTTTGTATGTCTCATTACTCATACAGTGTGTCCAACTTTGTTGTCTCACTACTCTTACAGTGTGTCCAGCTTTGTACGTTTCACTCCTCTTACAGTGTGTCCAGTTTTGTACATCTCACTACTCTTACAGTGTGTCCAGCTTTGTACGTCTCACTACTCTTACAGTGTGTCCAGCTTTGTATGTCTCACTACTCTTACAGTGTGTCCAGTTTTGTACGTTTCACTCCTCTTACAGTGTGTCCAGTTTTGTACATCTCCCTACTCTTACAGTGTGTCCAGCTTTGTACGTCACACTGGTCCTCTTACAGTGTGTCTGGCTTTGTATGTCTCACTGCTCCTCTTACAGTCTGTCCAGCTTTGCACGTCTCACCGCTCTTACATGGAGGGCTCTCTGATAAAATCACCTTATCCATGCCTCGCTGTCTATGTGGCTCCTTGCATGAGTAGGTAGTGCAGGCTACTACACTTGTCCCCTTGGAATTGTAACTCCTTTAAAGGCGTACGTCCATGAGTCATTTAATGCTCATGATGGCATGCATACATACAGGCAATGCTCTGAGCACACATACACGGGATAGGATCATCAGCCAGACAGCACATAGCTTGCTACAGGATCCAGGTCACACAATTAGTGTAAATGGGATGAAAATGGGAAATCTTGTGCCTAGAACAGGATTCAAACCCACAGTTCTTTCCATTCCGAGGCTAGCATCCTATCGATCATTCTACTTAGTCTTCCTGATGCAATCTGCGTCTCCGCGCCCACTTGTCTATGTGCTTGCTGGCTTTAGAAGTCAGTGCACACTCCTGCATTAACATACTCAAGTGAACGTGGTCAGGATCGATGGAGACACAGTTTCGTCTTCTGAAGAGATAACAAGATAATCGTGTTTGTTTGTTGTACTCACTTCTGACATTGCCCCCTCATGATGATTTTATTGTTCTGCCACACTAGGAGACCGGGCCGCTGGCACCATGACATGATATCCGGGTCAGTCACATTACCGTGATACCAAGCAAACCAGGCATACCCTATTAATGCTGAGCTCCAGGCTGGATAGCGACAAGTATCAATTTAGTCAATCATTGATTTGACTCGGTCGGGGTTCGAACTCACGACCTTCCGCATCTAAAACCAGCCACCGCTTTCCGTGGTCAACGCTCAAAGCAGTTCCATTTGATTCATTGATCACTGGCCCAAACTCTCGGGAACCTTGGCACTCTGGGAACCTTTCAGTAGCTCATCTTAGCACCACCTGTCGGTTCGCTGCATAACCACAGTGAGCTGCTGCCACCAATGGGAATCCCCAGGCGTCATCGACAGAAGCCTGGGAATGTTGACACGATGCTGGGTAGATAAAAGATTCACCCCGTACTGACAGTACATGGGTGAAAACCAACCCATTAGAAAAGCTGGTGAAGAATTTCGACATGCTGGGGAAATTAATTGAGTGAATAATATCTTAATTTAAGAAGCAATATTTATTATGTATGTATGTCTTCATATTTACCTGTGAGTTTTGAGTTGGAAAATATAATAAAACATATACTCTAATGCAATTTAAAAGTGAAATCGCCAGCGTTTTATCACTGCTATCTTGTCTTTTTGCATTCTCACTAATTTCACCAACTCTGCACCGATATATGTAGCATTTTGATCCTGGAACGAGAGTTTCTACTTCCTGTTCCATACTAAAGCTATTTTCGCCCGTATTTACACTACATTGTCGTTCACCCGTGTACTACAAGTACATGGTGAATCTTTTATCTAGATCCTGGGCTGTATGTAGGCTTGCTGCTACTTACTCCTTTCTTTGGCGCCACCAACCCACACCACATCACCATAACTCGGATCGCTCATGGCGGCTTGGATTAAATATTCAACGCGGCTCCAAAGATCATGCACTCAGTCAACCTTCTCATTGCAGCTTGCTGCTTGGGTAATGACAGATCATGGTCAATTTGATGACAAAGTCAATCATTCACGCGCTAAAAGCCATGACGCAACGCACTTTTCTATGACCTTATTTTTAGCCACAGATGGCAGTCAGTTTAAAAGGCGGAAATTAAATGTCGTTAAACACCATCCGCTATTTTTAAGTCCTTCTTATGAGAAGTTCCCCGCTAAATGAACTTTGAGTTTGTGCCCGCGGTCCCTCCCTGGGAAGCAATGGGGAAATGTGCGATTAAAGAGAAGTCTGCTCAACCTAAAGGGGCCGCCATTGATGGGATGTGCACCGGAGAGGAGGCCAGGGGACCGAGCACTGGCCAGTCAGTAGTCGCTTGGTTGTTGGAGTCTTATGCCCTGGCAACATCGAAGGTCATATCAGGACGGGCACCGACTTGTGACAGTGCGCACTCATGCCAACTTTATAGTGCTGCCCCACTGGGAAATCAGGCCGCCAGCACCATGACACGATATCCCACTCAGTTACATTATCATGACACTGAGCTAACCAGTCCTTGCCCTATCCTAATAATGCCGAGCGCCAGGGGACTGTTCCTGCTACAGTGCTGCCACCTGGTGTCCCCTTTTGCTACTTCTCAGCAACAGGGGTAAATGTAGTTTAGTTGCCACAACCACCATGTGATAGTGGGACCCATTGCGGAGTACTACAAACACCCATTACAATATTATTAGGATGCCTTTAATGTCACAGTACTGTGGCGACGGAAGGATATTCTAAAATAAAGGTACCATGCCAGCAGTGCGGCATTCCAGTGTCACAGCACTGTTGATAGATATAGATCGGCAGTCTAGCCTCACGGTACCTTTCTTTTAGATCCGAGGTCTACAGTTAACGCTAACCCTAACCCTAAACCTAGCCCTGATTGTAGAATAATCTACTGCCGTCGCGGTACTGTGACTATAGAATCTCGCGCTAGAGACATGGTACCTTGACAATAATCACTCCCATATTATTATTATTATTATAATTACAATACACGTTCGCTCCTTCGGTTGCAAGCAGCAAGAGTTGACTCCTCTCTGTTCATTTCGCTCACATTTCACGCAGCTTTCACTGCCTCGTTTCCGGTAGAGGTTGCACCTCGGCGGTCTCCTGGGACTAGCTGAGCAACATTCGAATCAATCTGAAGGCACCCAACCTCTAAGCCTCCAGCTCCCGTCTGTACATCTGCAGCAATTGATGACGTCACTCTCAGTTGGTGCCAGAGTGTGTTCTTTTAACTGTCCTCACAGTATCATATTTACAATTGTTAGATAGGTTTGATTGATTGATTGGTCGTTTCTTTATGCCATGTCGGCAGCATAGGACATATTCATGGCGAGAATTTTAAATTTGTTGTATTCAACCATCACTTTTACACAGACACTTATGAATTAAAAAAAACACAATTATATAATTTGTGGCGAAGGGAAATATGGGTAGGTTTGAATGCGCTTCTTTCAGATTAGTACAAGTAGGAAAAAGGGAACAGACGCTTCCTTCGCCATCCTATTCTTCTGCCACATACATTATTTAACAGTCTCCATTTTTCGGATGTCCGAACAATTATACTTAAACAAAATTTATCCGATATGCTATAAGTATGTATCAGGATGCCTACATGACCTCACGTTCCCGGGGGGTCACCCGTCTGAGTTCTGACGGGGCACAGTGTCGCTTAACTTTGGTGATCGGATGAGAACCGGAGTTTCCAAAGTGAATTTGCCTACAAGAATTTTAAATTTGGGCCAAATATATATCAAACAAATCCAGCACTTTGGTGTGCGCGCCAAAACTAATTTAACACATTTTCACTTAAATTTTCTCAAAATTGAGCTCTTTAAACTAGAAGTTACTTCAAACCAAATTAGAATAAATTATATCATTTTAAGCCAACAAAATATGGCAGGAACTCAAAACTATCGGTGTTAGGCAAAGCAAAGATGGATTCTGCCAATGTCTGCTCACTACTTTGACCTTCCTCTGGTTGCAGATATTGAAGACGTTTCCGCCTCTTTATGTTCTGAGATATAGCATGGTAGCCTGCGTAATTTGCACCAGGTGACCAGACAAACAGACGAGACTTGCAACAGTCCCGACGATTGGCGTCTGCATTCACCGATCGTCGATTTTCCTCGTTCAAATTTAGCGCGCAGGCTTCCCGGGCAGAAGGTCGGGGGTGCAAATCCCAGCCGAATCAAACCAATCTCTTACAACATTGATACTTGTCGCTAGTTAGCCTGGCACTCGGCATTACTAAGATATGGCAAGTACTGGTTAGCTCAGTATCAGGATAATGTGAGTGAGTGGGATATCAGGTCAGTGCCAGTTGCCTAGTCTCCCAGTGGGCCAGTACCATAGAATTGCCATGAGTGCACACTGTCACAAGTCGGTGCCCGTCCTGATATGACCATAGCTGTTTCTAGGGTGTAAAACTCCAACAAACAATTCAAAAGTGAGTAATATTACATCTTACCGAAACCGGAACTGCCCCGCGTTCCGCTCATGGTACAATATACGCTGAGCAGCCTGCGCACCAGTATGTTTATAGAAAAGGCCGCAGTGTGCATTTACACGGACGGTCCCACCCGCCCCCGTCGCCCAATCCCCTTACTGTCCTCATTAGATTATGTACCCAGTGTGACCTTATTCGTTATCGCGCCTCTCCCCCCCCCCATTTATGCATACATATGTATATACACATGTGTGTATATATGTATATATATATACCAATACATACTGTATTTACAGATAACTGCATCACATATTGTAGAGTGGTCCTCCATTTGTAACTGGTAAGTTAACTAATGTGTAGTCTGTCACTATCCGACTTATTGCAAGGGGCCTAAACTCTGATACACACATATACATACATATACATACAATACATACATATACATATATATACACATATATATATACATATATATACCAATACATACTGTATTTAAAGATAACTGCATCACATATTGTAGAGTGGTCCTCCATTTGTGACTGGTAAGTTAACACATGTGTATGTAGTCTGTCACTATCAGACTTATTGTGGGGCCTAAACTCTGATACTTTCACAATAAGAATTCCAAAAATTGCAAAGAAAGCTTTCACACCTCAGTTTGCCAATGGTTCTCGGGGCTGCACCTCCACTGACAGCTGAGCTCATTGAGTGTGAAGGTGTCACAGCTTATGCCCTTAGACTAGGTGTGAGAGTGGATTAGATTTGGTTTATAAGGGTCTGTGCCACAGTGCACTGCACATACATATTTCTGAAGGCACACCATGAGTGCACACTGTCACAAGTCGGTGCCCGTCCTGATATGACCATAGCTGTTTCTAGGGTGTAAAACTCCAACAAACAATTCAAAAGTGAGTAATATTACATCTTACCGAAACCGGAACTGCCCCGCGTTCCGCTCATGGTACAATATACGCTGAGCAGCCTGCGCACCAGTATGTTTATAGAAAAGGCCGCAGTGTGCATTTACACGGACGGTCCCACCCGCCCCCGTCGCCCAATCCCCTTACTGTCCTCATTAGATTATGTACCCAGTGTGACCTTATTCGTTATCGCGCCTCTCCCCCCCCCATTTATGCATACATATGTATATACACATGTGTGTATATATGTATATATATATACCAATATATACTGTATTTACAGATAACTGCATCACATATTGTAGAGTGGTCCTCCATTTGTAACTGGTAAGTTAACTAATGTGTAGTCTATACACATATATATATACATATATATACCAATACATACTGTATTTAAAGATAACTGCATCACATATTGTAGAGTGGTCCTCCATTTGTGACTGGTAAGTTAACACATGTGTATGTAGTCTGTCACTATCAGACTTATTGTGGGGCCTAAACTCTGATACTTTCACAATAAGAATTCCAAAAATTGCAAAGAAAGCTTTCACACCTCAGTTTGCCAATGGTTCTCGGGGCTGCACCTCCACTGACAGCTGAGCTCATTGAGTGTGAAGGTGTCACAGCTTATGCCCTTAGACTAGGTGTGAGAGTGGATTAGATTTGGTTTATAAGGGTCTGTGCCATAGTGCACTGCACATACATATTTCTGAAGGCACACACTACACAACAGTCAACTTGCTACTTGCAAATGGATTACTATTGTGAAGGATCTGACACAGTAATCCTTACATTTAGGAACACTGGTAAGTTATTCTTCACCTGATATTGCAATATTATGTATATATTATATATAATATACACATCATCATCATGCTGTTGGTCGCGATGCGACAAAGACAGCTTTCATTACTTGACTGCCGCTCTCCATTTAGCTCTCTGCTGTGAGAGTTGCATCCATGAGTCGGTCTTAATGTCTCTCAGCTTCAGGTTTCTCTTGATGGTATCCTTGAACCGGAGATGAGGGCACCCTCTCTTTCTGTAACCAGAAGACAGTTGAGAATAGAGGATCTGCTTTGGTAGCCTGTCTGATGACATCCTCATGAGGTGTCCAGTCCACCGGAGATTCTTTTTGATCAGAAGATCTTCCATAGAGGGCAGCCCCATCTCTTCGAGTATTTCCTTATTTGTCACTTTGTCCTTCCAGGTTAGCCTCATGATTGAATGCAGATGTCGCATCATGAAGGCATGCAGCTTTTTCACCTGTCGTCTGTACACTGTCCAGGCCTCGACTCCATATAGGAGGGTGGATAGCACGATTGCATGGTAGATCTTGCCTTTGACCTGCATGGACACATGGTGGTTGTTTCAGAGTCTCTGGCATAGTCGGCCAAAAGATGCACTAGCCTTGGCCATCCTCCTCTGTATTTCAGCATCAATGCGTCCATCACTTGATATAGTGCTTCCGAGGTAGGTGAATTCCGGAACAGAGTTCAGCTTGTTTCCGTCAACTATGATATCCTCCTCTCGGGTTCTTGTAGAGTTGGGTTGGTACAGCACCTCCGTCTTCTTGATGTTAATCTTCAGGCCGAACTTCTTTGATGCACCGGAGAAAGAGTCCACTATTTTCTGGATCTCTTCAGCAGAGTGGGCAACCAGTGCACTGTCATCTGCGAATAGCAGCTCTCTCACCAGTATCCGAGTAGTCTTGGTCTTCGCTCTGAAGTGTGCGACATTGAATAGGTCAGTGCTCTGTCTGGACTATGCATTTCATGAAAGCTGCCTGCAAAAGTGTTGAATTGCTGGTGGCTTTTGCAAGTTACCAGCGGCACACTCTCCGTGTGTATATCCGTGTGTACCCGGGGGCCACCCAGCTGCTAATGGATGTTCGGTGTATCCCTAACGTGGCCGCCGTGCCTGCACAACACGGCCCTAATGAGACACCCCATAGAACCTCCCGCCCCCACAACCCCACAACCCCACAACCGCCACAAACCCCACATCCCCCCACAACCCTCACCACCACCACCACCACCACCACTACAACCCCCACAACCGCCACAACCGCCACAACTGCCACAACCGCCACAACCCCCACAACCCCCACAACCCCCGCAACCCTCACCACCACCACCACTACAACCCCCACAACCCCCACAACCCCACAACTCCCACAACCCCACAACCCCCACAAACCCCACCACCACCAGCACCACAACCCCCACAACCCCACAACCCCCACAAACCCTCACCACCACCACCACAACCCCCACAAACCCCACAACCCCCCACAACCCCCGCAACCCTCATCACCACCACCACCACCAGCACAACCCCCACAACCACCACAACCCCCACAATCCCCACCACCACCACCACAACACACACCACCACCACCACCAAACCCACAACCCCCCACCACCACCACCACCACCACACCCACAACCCCCACTACCACCACCACCACCACCACACCCACAACCTCCACTACCACAACCACCACACCCACAACCACCACCACCACCACCACCACACCCACAACCTCCACTACCACCACCACCACACCCACAACCCGCACTACCATCACCACTACCACCACCACACCCACAACCCCCACCACCACAACATGCACCACCACAACCCCCACCACCACAACACGCACCACCACCACACCCACAACACACAGAACCACCACCAACACCACCACCACCACCAAACACACAAACCCCACCACCACCACCAATACTACCACCACCACCACCACACCCACAACCCCCACCACCACAACACGCACCACCACCACACCCACAACACGCAGAACCACCACCAACACCACCACCACCACCAAACCCACAAACCCCACTACCATCACCAACACCAGCACCACCACCACACCCACAACCCCCACTACCACCACCAACACACCCACAACCTGCACCACCACCACCACCACCACACCCACAACCCCCACCACCACAACACGCACTACCACCACACCCACAACATGCACAACCACCACCAACACCACCACCACCACCACCACCAAACCCACAAAGCCCACCACCACCACCAGACCCACAACCCCCAGCACCACCACCACCACACCCACAACCCCCACCACCACACCCACAACCCCCACTACCACCACCACCAACACCACACCCACCACGCCCACCACAACCCCCACCACCACCACACCCACCACACCCACCACAACCCCCACTACCACCACCACCACCACCACACCCACAACCCCCACCACCACCACAACCACACCCACAACCCCCACCACCACCACAACCACACCCACAACCCCCACTACCACCACACCCACAACCCCAGCACCACCACCACCAACACCACATCCACAACCCCTACCACCACCACCACACCCACCACGACCACCACCAACACCACCACCACCACAACCCCCACCACCACCACCACACCCATAACCCCCACTACCACCACCACACCCACAACACGCACCCCCACCACCAACACCACCACCACCACCACCAAAACCACAACCCCCTACCACCACCACACCCACAACCCCCACCACCACCACCACACCACAACCCCCCACAACCACCATCTCCACACCCACAACCCCCACTACCACCACCACCACTCCCACAACCCCCACTACCACCACCCCCACATCCACAACCACCACCACCACACCCACAACCACCACCACCACCACCACACCCACAACCCCGACCACCACCACCACACCCACAACCACCACCACCACCACCACCACTACCACCACCACCACACCCACAACCACCACCACACCCACAACCCCCACCACCACCACATCCACAACCCCCACTACCACCACCACGACCACACCCACAACCCCCACCACGACCACACCCACAACCGGCACCACAACCCCCACCACCACCACACCCACAACCCCCACCACCACCACCGCACCCACAAACCCCACCACCACCACCATCAGGAAGGGATACTTCCAAGGAAGACCCAACACCTACACACTTCCCGGCATCATGGAGATGGCCAGTGAGGTCACCAGGCTAGTCCAGGACTGCTACATGTGGTCTGCAGACCTGGCCCGAGCCTACCGCCAGCTTAGGGCATGTCCACTCTCCGTCCCCCTAATGGGCATCACCATCGACAATGAAGTCTACTTCGAGATTGCGCCGGCATTCAGGTGTAGAACATCCTTCATGGCCTGCGCCCGGACGACAAATGTGGTGGTCTACCTCCTCAGAAGACACTTCGCTCTCTGTTACCTCGACGACTTCGTCGGGTTAGCAGCCACAAAATAAGAGGCAGTAGCAGCTTACACTGACATGCTGCAGATAGCCAAGGACCTTGGGCTCGCACTCTCCCCAGCAAAGTGCACACTTCCCACCCACATGCTCGAGTGGCTCGGATACGAGGTGTGCACACAACAAATGACTTTGCAGATCCCGGATGACAAGCTGGCCGACATAGGCGGGAAGGGACCCAATACTGTGCGCCTGCGCCAGGGAGCTCTGGAGGTTCACTGCCATTCACTCCTGCGAGATCGAGGTGGTCCACAAGCCAGGGAGGTACCTCGTCCTCACCGACGCCCTGAGCCGGGCGCCATTCGACCAAGGCACCCGAAAAACAGACGACAGCATGTGTGCCAACCTCGGCCTTCAAGGGGTCCCAGTCCGGCACACCGGCGATATCAGTCAAAACGCCATATAGCCTGGGAAGCTTATAACATCTACTCTTCTCTCCCCAGGCTTCAACAATGATGAACACAACTGGATCACCACCCTCTTCACGACCGGACTGACGCCAGCGACGTGGCACAACAAGGCCAGCCAGGTGGGGCGCTACCTACAGCATGCCCACCAGCACTGCTACGACCCTAGATGCCCGACCCAATTCCACGTGATGTCCCTGAACGCCTCCCTCAACGATGACCTCAGCTCCCCCTCCGTGGTTTACAACTACCTCAGCGGGGCCCAGACCTGGGTCTGCCTCATGGGAGGCGCTCCAGGTGCATTCGGCAAGTACCCCGTCTCCATCGTGAAGAGGGGCATGGTCCGGTCGTCCCTACATGTCCCCCGACAAGCACCACCCCTAACTGTGGACCTCCTTTACGAGGCGATCCGCTATTTCCGGTCGGCCGGCAACTAAAAAAAACATATATATAAAATTAAGTTTACAAATGGTGATGTAAACATCAGGCCGTAAAGTGACTGAAATTATGTTTCTTAGCTCAAAATGCTTATTTATGGAGAGCTGTGTCTTAAACATATTCATTATATGTTTGTTTGTTGTTGTTTTACGTCCTAGCAACATCTACGGTCATATCAGGACGGGATTCATTATATTATTATATTGCATGCATGTATCCATGTTTATGCCAAATTGCTGTGTATTTCTATTAATTTTGAATAAAATCGAAGTTTTGGACAACGCATATTGGCAAATTCAATGGCCGGGCGCATTCATTTAGTTGCCAACGCCATTTTCAGCGCATGCACAGTCGGAATGACGAACTCGTCTATCTAAAGTGAGATTCCCAAGGACATCCAACGACAGAAAATGTTCTGTACGGATCAATTTAAACTTCTATCACAGCCAACTGTTTTCATTTTATTCGCAAGGAAGGTTACTCATATATTTTGTAAACCATGAGGTTCCATTTTCTCTTACAATTGCGCAGATGTTATCATGGTGTAATGGTTCCTGGTCGCACCCAGACAGCTGGGGCCTCGGGCCTCTAGAGGGTCACATACTTGTGAAGTGCACCATAGCCCGACCCTCACTCACTTCTCCAACTTGTGTGACATCGATCCTTTTGAGCAGGTTCCACTTTCCATCTGCGCACAAACAGGCGGTGTGTATCTGGGCGGGCTTAAAGTAGTTGCTTAAGTCAATGCACGTCAGTGTAGAATATGGTATTGTAAAGCATTGTATATATTACAACATATATCACAGTATATATGCATCTGGGCGGGCTTAAACTAGTTGTCTACTGTCAATGAACGTCAGTGTAGCATATGGTATTGTAAAGCATTGTATATATTACAACATATATCACAGTATATATGCATCTGGGCGGTCTTAAAGTAGTTGCCTACTGCCAATGAACGTCAGTGTAGCATATGGTATTGTAAAGCATTGTATATATTACAACATATATCACAGTATATGTGCATCTGGGTGGACTTAAAGTAGTTGCCTACTGCCAATGAATGTCAGTGTAGCATATGGTATTGTAAAGCATTGTATATATTACAACATATATCACAGTATATAAGCATCTGGGCGGACTTAAAGTAGTTGCCTACTGCCAATGAACGTCAGTGTAGCATATGGTATTGTAAAGCATTGTATATATTACAACATATATCACAGTATATATGCATCTGGGTGGACTTAAAGTAGTTGCCTACTGCCAATGAATGTCAGTGTAGCATATGGTATTGTAAAGCATTGTATATATTACAACATATATCACAGTATATATGCATCTGGGCGGACTTAAAGTAGTTGCCTACTGCCAATGAATGTCAGTGTTAGCATATGGTATTGGAAAAGCATTGTATATATTACAACATATATCACAGTATATAAGCATCTGGGCGGACTTAAAGTAGTTGCCTACTGCCAATGAACATCAGTGTAGCATATGGTATTGTAAAGCATTGTATATATTACAACACATATCACAGTATATATGCATCTGGGCGGACTTAAAGTAGTTGCCTACTGCCAATGAATGTCAGTGTAGCATATGGTATTGTAAAGCATTGTATATATTACAACATATATCACAGTATATATGCATCTGGGCGGACTTAAAGTAGTTGCCTACTGCCAATGAACGTCAGTGTAGCATATGGTATTATATAAAGCATTGTATATATTACAACATATATCACAATATATATCATATATATTATGATATATTATCTGTATTATATATAATATATATATTATATTTGTGTTATACATATAGTATATATTTATATATAATATACATTGAATATTTATTATACACATATTGTATATATTGTTATATATATTATATATATCGTTATACAATAATATTACAGCTCTATCAGATAGACAGTGTGGAATCGTACTGCTCACATGCTGGAGAGATGGTACAGACGGGGCATGCGCAATGAGGGCCAAGAGAGGGCCTGCTCATGTCCGACTACGGCACTTCCGGTTTACACCTGAGGGCTCTGCTCCTCAACCATGGTATCATTCATCCGATATCATATGCATTATTATCTCACACATATTTTCTTGTTATTGCATTCATTGATTAAGCATGGTAAGCTTCAATCGTGGGCGATTGTTCATCCTCATTCCACTGCTCTTTAGCTTTTGACAGGTATAAACTGTTAAGTCACTGTTCTGACTCAAATCCGACGACCTGCTACATGCAGGGAAACGGGTGCTCAACTCATTCGGCCATCGCGTCTGGCTGTGAATAAGGTCCTATGCACATATGACTGTGTTAGTTGGTTATGCCACATGTTTCAAATTCCAATCTGGTTCAGACTTTTTCCAGAGGAGAGGGACGCGCACATCGGTTGGTTGTTGGAGTTTTATGTCCTGGCAACATCTAAGGTCATATCAGGACGGGGTCATACAGTGAACACACCATGCCATGGAACATGCGAATCTTGCATCAGTACTGAGCTGCAGGTGGCTTCTCCAAGCCTGTGTACCAGCACTGCCCCACCAGGTGGCGTTGTGGTAATGTATCTCCCTGTTGTCAGGTGCCAGTGTAAAGGACTAAGAACGCCATTAGTACCGGCTAAAACCGCTGTACAACTGCAATCTTATACAGGTATAAGTCTGCCATCCATGTATTATTAATATTGCCCTGTGGCGTGCATTGCGTGACGTGTTTTGCGCGGGTGGGGTGGCGGCACGACAGGACAATAAGGACTGCCCGGTTGCCGGGGGCACGTAGTTTACTTATTCGGGTAAGTGAAGTTCTCGGTGTCCTGTCCGAACGGGCAAGTCGTTATTTTTCTGATCTGAGGTAGCAGATATCAGTTTCAATTGGCTTACTTGGGCTTGGGCAAGTAGTTTTGCCACTCGGGCAAGTAGAAAATTCAGTCACTTGCTCGATTGGACAAGTGGAAAAAAAAGTTACTGTCCTTCCCTGGGAGGTGAGGAGGGTGGAGGGTGGGGGGGGGGGATGCGGTGTGGGGGCGCTATGGCAACCTAAGTTGTCCAGTCACCAGGGCAACCTGCTACTTCACTACAAGATGCCGAAGCTGGGACCCAGCAGGCCACTATTCAGGCTGCTGGTCAGGTTAGTTAGGGTGAGCATGAAGGATACTGCGTCAATATTGAAAACTGGTGCCGTGTATGTGTCACACACAGGCGGAGGGGGTGGGGCATACACAGTGGTAGCACATACAGTGGTAGCCCACACAGTGGGAGCACACACAGTGGTAGCACATACAGTGGTAGCACACACAGTGATAGCACACACAGTGGTAGCACACACAGTGGTAGCACACACAGTGGGAGCACGCACAGTGGTAGCACACACAGTGATAGCACATACAGTGGTAGCACACACAGTGGTAACACACACAGTGGTAATACACACAGTGGTAACACACACAGTGGTAGCACACACAATGGTAGCACACACAGTGGGAGCACACACAGTGATAGCACACACAGTGGTAACACACACAGTGGTAACACACACAGTGGTAGCGCAAACAGTGGAATCACACACGGTGGTATCACACACAGTGGTATCACACACAGTAGTAGCATACACAGTGGTAGCACACACAGTGGTAGCACACACAGTGGTAGCACACACAGTGGGAGCACACACAGTGGTAGCACACACAGTGGTAGCACACACAGTGGGAGCACACACAGTGGGAGCACACCCACTGGTAACACACACAGTGGTAACACACACAGTGGTCGCACACACAGTGGCAACACAAACAGTGGTAACAGACCCAGTGGTAACACACACAGTCGTATCACACATCAGTGGTACCACACACAGTGGTAACACACACAGTGGTAGCACACACAGTTGTAACACACCCAGTGGTAACACACCCAGTGGTAACACACACAGTGGTAACACACACAATGGTAACACACACAGTGGTAACACACACAATTGACAGTACCTGTGTGGTTACAATGGTTACTAACTAGGTCAACATGTGGGTGATCAGGGGGAGCAGTCTGTAGCTTGGATATCAGCAGCTGGCAGATAACTAGAAGCTGCGGAGCATGCTTACAGGAAGTGGTATTTTATCTAACATAAAATATCTGATGGCAGAATTTCGTGGCAATTTACATTAGAATTAGATCTGCGGCAATTTACATTAGAATTAGATCTGTGCCAATTTACATTAGAATTAGATCTGTGGCAATTTACATTAGAATTAGATCTGTGGCAATTTACATTAGAATTAGATCTGTGGCAATTTACATTAGAATTAGATCTGTGCCAATTTACATTAGAATTAGATCTGTGCCAATTTACATTAGAATTAGATCTGTGGCAAGAATCTTAACCAAGTTTGGGCATCCGGATTGGTTGGTTATTGTAGTTTTACGTCCTTGCAATATCTAAGGTCATATTAGGACTACCGACTTGTGACCGTGCACACTCATGGTGACTCTATAGTGCTCCCCCACTGGGAAATCAGGCCACCAGCACAATGACCCGATATCCCACTCAGTCACATTATCCTGCCAAAGAGCTAACCAGTCCTTGCCCTATCCTATTAATGCCCAGTGGCAGGCTAGGATGCGACACATATCAATTTTATAAGTCATTCGTTTGACTCGACCGGGAACCAAACTCACGATCTCCCACGTGCGAGGCCTGCGCTCTATCGATTCGGCCACCACGCCCGGACGGTGATGAGGAACCATATCCTTGCGGGGCGGGGCGGGGCGGGGCGGGGGCGGGGCGGGGGGCGGGGCGGGGCGGGGCGGGGCGGGGCGGGGCGGGGCGGGGCGGGGGGGGGGGGCGGGGCGGGGGGCGACTCGGAGCGGGCAGGGCCTTTCAGGGCTCATCGGGGCATTTGTCCTCATTAGCCGATGCCCGGAACGCCACTGAAGCCCATTTCCTCTGGCACCGCGACCTTCTAGGAACACCTCGTAGCGAGAGTGGAATGAAGGGGAGGGGGGAGTAGACGGGGAAGGAGGGATGGGGGAGGGGGAGTGAGAGGAAGGGGGAGGGGGGAGTAGACGGGGAGGGAGGGATGGGGGAGGGGGACGTAGACGGGGAGGGAGGGATGGGGGGAGGGTCAGTGAGCGGAGGGGGACGGGGAGGGAGTAGACGGGGAGAGAGGGATGGAGGAGGGGGAGTGAGAGGAAGGGGGGGGGGAGGGAAGGTAGCAGCTCACTACTGTCGGCTGTTTGTAAGATACCGGCGGACAACAGAGAAGGCTAAGAGAACACTTGTACCTGCACATGTATACTTAAATCTAGTGGCGTGTACAAGGCCGACATGCATGACCTACTTTCTTCAACGGTCTGGTCAATCTCATTTCACCTCTACATTAATATATATATATATATATAATGTAAATCTATATACTGCATAGTTGAACAAAATATTCATATTCTAGAAATGCTCAGCTGTATTGCAATCATAATGGCTATTTGAGCACAATCATAGAAGCTAGATTAGCACCGTTAGACTGAATACATGAGAGAATATATGAGAGATATGCTCCAGGAGTGAACAAATTTTCGAACACTGTGCTCCACAGTCTCCAGCCAGTTAGCAGTTCCTCAGAGCAGACTCAAAGGCTTTGGGGATCGTGCTTTTAGTATTGCTGCCCCGACACTGTGGAATGCTCTGCCAGGATATATCACAGACTGTAAATCTGTTGGTGCTTTTAAAAAAGGTCTTAAGACACATTTGTTTAAATCTGCTTTTAACTAGGTGACATTTATTTTCCTGTATATTTGTTTGTTATGTAAAGCGCTTGAGAACGGCTTGCTGGATCAGGCGCTATATAAATGTTTTATTATTATTATTTATTATTATTATGAAATGGCTATTCTTTGTAGTTCTGTTACGTCGGACAGGGAGGCTACAAGCTGGAGTTACACAGGTTATAAGGCATCCTCAGAGGGCGTCAAATTCACTATTATTGCTAGTGATCCTTCCACAAGTTCCCGAGGGACGAAACTCACAACGCCCTGATTTGTTCGGCTGAGTGAAGCCAATTGTCTGGGCCTTAAAGACGGTAGCCCTAGCTCCCCCCTCCCCCCTCTCCCCTCTCCTTATCCCCGCTCCCTGGCGTTGTGAGTGCCCCCTCCTTCTGCCTCCCCCCTCTCCTCCCCCCGCCCGCTGGCGTTGTGAGTGCCCCCTCCCTCCCGCTCCCCTGTCCCTCTCCTCAACCCCGCGTTGTGAGTGCCCCCCTCTCCTCTCCCCGCCCGCTGGCGTTGTGAGTGCCCCCCCCCCCTCCCCGTCTTCCCCCTTCCCCCTCCCCCCCCTGCCCCGCTGGCGTTGTGAGTGCCCCCCTCTGTTGGCGCCGTGTGACGAACGCAGTCGGAAATTAATTATGGAATGCATGAAAAGGTGGAGTGTCATCTCGGCGGTGGTTCTTTCTCTTCAGGCCGTATTCCATTATGTGCTTTATGTCGGGCTACAATAGACACACTTTCCACCGCCACCCACCCACCGCGCCCTCTGAAGGCAGTGGCACGAACTAATCTTGTTGTGGGATGCAGCATGCTATGTGGGGTAAAAGTTCTTATAGAGGATTTCCACCAGCAAACCACACTATGATCTGCGTAGAACTAATGATCTGCGTAGTTACTCACTGTGCAGCATGAACTGTGGAAAAGGTCGTGTAGAGGATTTCCACCACCAACCTGCCCTCTGATGGCAGTGTCCAGAACTAGTGTTGCGGGTAGCAGCTAACCATGTAGCATGCATGCTCTGTGCAAAAGGTCTTATAGAGGATATTCACCACCGGCTCGTCCCTCTGGTGGCAGTGACAAGAACTAGTATTGGAAGTAGCAGCTCACTGCGCATGCTCAGCGGAAAAGATCTATTGGTTGGCTTCTGTGTGACATCAGTGCAGACGGGTTGATGACTGAGTGGAAGATGACCGTATGAGGCGCGCCTCCCTTAGTAAACAGGAGCCTCCCGAGACAGACCCACAGCCTCCCCTAGTAAACAGGAGCCTCCAGAGACACACCCACAGCCTCCCCTAGTAAACAGGAGCCTCCTGAGACACACCCACAGCCTCCCCTAGTAAACAGGAGCCTCCCGAGACACACCCACAACCTCCCATAGTAAACAGGAGCCTCCCGAGACACACCCACAACCTCCCCAAGTAAACAGGAGCCTCCAGAGACACACCCACAGCCTCCCATAGTAAACAGGAGCCTCCCGAGACATACCCACAGCCTCCCCTAGTAAACAGGAGCCTCCTGGGACACACCCACAGCCTTCCCTAGTAAACAGGAGCCTCCCGAGACACACCCACAACCTCTCTTAGTAAACAGGAGCCTCCCGAGACACACCCACAACCTCCCCTAGTAAACAGGAGCCTCCCGAGACAGACCCACAGCCTCCCCTAGTAAACAGGAGCCTCCCAAGACAGACCCACAGCGTCCCCTAGTAAACAGGAGCCTCCCGAGACACAGCCACAACCTCCCCAAGTAAACAGGAGCATCCCGAGACACACCCACAGCCTCCCGTAGTAAACAGGAGCCTCCCGAGACACACCCACAACCTCCCCTAGTAAACAGGAGCCTCCCGAGACACACCCACAGCCTCCCTTAGTAAACAGGAGCCTCCCAAGACACACCCACATCCTGTCCTAGTAAACAGGAGCCTCCCGAGACACACCCACAGCCTCCCCTAGTAAACAGGAGCCTCCCGAGACACACCTACAACCTCCCATAGTAAACAGGAGCCTCCCGAGACACACCCACAACCTCCCCAAGTAAACAGGAGCCTCCAGAGACACACCCACAGCCTCCCCTAGTAAACAGGAGCCTCCCAAGACATACCCACAGTCTCCCCTAGTAAACAGGAGCTTCCCGAGACACACCCACAGCCTCCCCTAGAAAAAACAGTAGCCTACCGAGACACACCCATGGCCTCCCCTAGTAAACAGGAGCCTCCCGAGACACACCCACAGCCTGCCCTAGTAAACAGGAGCCTTCTGAGACACACCCACAACCTCCCCTAGTAAGCAGGAGCCTCCTGAGACACACCCACGGTCTCGCCTAGTAAACAGAAGCCTCCCGAGACACACCCACAGCCTCCCCTAGTAAACAGGAGCCTCTGGAGACACACCCACAGCGTCCCCTAGTAAACAGGAGCCTCCCGAGACACAGCCACAGCCTCCCCTAGTAGACAGGAGCCTCCCAAGACACACCCACAGCGTCCCCTAGTAAACAGGAGCCTCCTGAAACACACCCACAACTTCCCATAGTAAACAGGAGCCTCCCGAGACACACCCACAGCCTCCCATAGAAAAAACAGGCGCCTCCCGAGACACACCCACATCCTCCCCTAGTAAACAGGAGCCTCCCAAGACACACCCATAGCCTGCCCTAGTAAACAGGAGCCTCCTGAGACCCACCCACAACCTCCCCTAGTAAACACGAGCCTCCCGAGACAGACCCCCAGCCTCCCCTAGTAAACAGGAGGCTCCCGAGACACACCCACAGCCTCCCCTAGTAAACAGGAGCCTCCAGAGACAGACCCACAGCGTCCCCTAGTAAACAGGAGCCTCCTGAGACACACCCACAGCCTGCCCTAGTAAACAGGAGCCTCCCGAGACACACCCACAACCTCCCCTAGTAAACAGGAGCCTCCAGAGACAGACCCACAGCCTCCCCTAGTAAACAGGAGCCTCCCGAGACACACCTACAGCCTCCCCTAGTAAACAGGAGCCTCCCGAGACACACCCACAGCCTCCCTTAGTAAACAGGAGCCTCCCGAGACAGACCCACAACCTCCCCTAGTAAACAGGAGCCTCCTGAGACACACCCACAACCTCCCCTAGTAAACAGGACCCTCCCGAGACACACCCACAGCCTCCCCTAGTAAACACGAGCCTCCTGAGACACACCCACCGCACATTCTAGGGTGCTCGAGGCTGTTGTAACTAACCCCACTTCGGCAACAACTGTCAAGCTCATTGGGTTCCGGATTGTGTGTGTGTGAAGCGAACATGCATCGCATGCTGTTTGACGCCACTTGTTTGGAATTCAGGGGGAAAAGCAGTGACAGCATATTGGAAACAGCCGTTACAAGCATGAAAATACAATTGCTGAGCAAACTGTTTGTGATTACTAATTGCAGGGAACGTCAAGAATTCCGAATATGCAATTATCTATGTGATGTATAATGAATTATGTGAGTATACAAATACGGAAGGGGATTGTTCTAATTATTGATAATAATTGATATTACTGATATTATTGATATTACCAATTGTTATACAGAATAACCCCATTAAACCAAACTTGAAGGGAACCTAGAAATCTGTTTGGATTAACCGATCATTGGTTTAACCGAGCTTTGGCTTTGACTTGGCTTTGACAAAAACGTGGGTGCATTATGAATGTAATATACAATGTATGTGGACACTTTGATTATTGTTTTTTATGTATATACAGTATAACCCCGTTAAACCAAGCTTGGTTAACCCAAACGATCGATTAATCCAAACTGTTTTCGGCGGCCCGGCAAAATACTACCATTTATCATATAAAAAAGTCAGTGGGGTCTCAGATGACCTTATAACCACATGAAAGTTTGGTTTAACCATTCTGGAAGTGGCCTGGGGCCTGACAATTTTGCTTGGATTAACCGATAGTTTGGATTAACCGACTTTGGTTTAACCAACTTTTTTATATGATAAAAGGTAGTATTTTGCTGGGCGTCCAAAAAAAGTTTGGATTAACCGATTGTTTGGTTTAACGGAGGTTGGTTTAACGGGGTTATACTGTACTCTGTAAGACTCCACATTTGGTTGACAGGTGGCGCCACCTCTGGCCCATCTCGTCTCGAACAAGTGTCGACAAGCATCAGTCACACCGGACAGGATTTGTTATTTATATAAAGTGGGCGAGCCTGCGGGCTAGCTTAGGCATTTGCGGGCCTAGGAGGAGAGCCATGCACTTCTTTGCAAGTCACTCGCCCTCTTGGGCCTGCAAATGTCATAGATGCTAAGTAAGGACTAGTTCTTCGTTCCCTCACTAGGTAGTGCCTGCTAGTATGTCTGTTGGCTTGCCTGTGAGGGAAGGATGTTCCAGCACTGCACTCGAGCCCGTCGTTCGTGCCTCAGGTATCCTCCAACGTTAAATTGTATTTATTTATTTATAGATTGGTTTCTAATTGATATGTTCTAAATTTAATATCTAATTACATATGTGATTGGATATTAACCTTTCAGACAGCTATGTGAATTATTTCGGATAATAAACTATCAATTGTGTGTAATCCACTGGTCCCTTGCCTCCTTTTGTCACCCGAACCCTCTCATTTTTAATCATTAGATTATTTACCATGTACGAACGGTTAAATACATATAAAGGAGGAGCTACAGTACAAAACAAACGCAAGTCATGGGTCAAGTCGCATGGGTGTATTCTCTGGCTACGGATATCGGCACTTGCCTGGAAAAGTCCTGTGGTACAAGTGACAGTTTGCCGCATCCGTAAAGGCCCAGTCACACCTTACCGGACTGGGAAACCGGACATGAACCGGACACTGTCCGGTGATGTACAGCAATGTCTGGTACATGTCCGGTACCCATCCGGTGGTGTCCGGTGGTATCCGGTGGTGTCCGGTACAAGTTTTGAACGTGTTCAAAACTTCTACCGGACACCGCCGGACTGACGTGTCCGGTTGGTGTCCGGTTTGTCCGGTTCATGTCTGGTACCCATCCATACGTGTCCGGTACCCATCCGTTGGTGTCCGGTATCCATCCATTGATGTTCGGTTTGCTTCCGGCATTGTCCGGTTGCGAGAATGTCAATAAAATATATATATACTGTAGTAGTCGGCACTGACCTCTCAGGCAAGTAACCACATAGACAGGTAGGCGTGGGTAGTGTGTTGATATCAGGGAGCCTAGGTGGTGTAATGGTTAGCACACTGGCCCAGAATGCAAAGAGATGTGGGTTCGAGTCCCACTCTATGCGCAATATTTCCCATTTTCATCACCCCCATGACAATACCAAGAAAATTTAAAAAATACAGTCCGGTACGTGTCCGGTTGATGGTCGGTCCATCCGGTTCTCATCCAGTTCTCGTCTGGTACTCGTCCGGTACTCGTCCGGTACTCGTCCGGTACTCGTCCGGTACATGTACGGTACTTGTCCGGTTGTCCGGCGGCAATTGTCCCAATTACGCTCCATTTCGATACATTTTGTGTACCGGACAGCACCGGACTACAAAATTCTTTGTCCGATGGTGTCCGTTACTCAATCCGGTAAGGTGTGACAGGCGCTTTAGGGATGGGGAGAAACTGTGGTGGCACCAGCCCTGAGTGTGAGCTCGAGGAGACATAACATAGATTAATTGGTACAGTATATATAACAAGTAGTTTCCTTTCATGCTTTTATACTCGCATAATATGTTATGCATCCTATATATTAATTTATTTATGTGCTCTATAAAGAAGTTATGGGAATATAAACACCGACACAATTCACCTGCAGTTTTTCTCCTGTTGTCTGACTTATACATAACCTATGTACATTATACACCGATGATCCAGTTCCCACTTCTGCCACGGTGGCGCCACTTGTAAATATAATATTATGTGTGTGCGCTATAATAATGCATTACGCACTCATACATTACAGGGTCAGAGGTAAGATAATATATATTTCTACTACTAGCTATGTCTTACGCGTTATCTGTCTCAGAATAACCTTACTGTTTATATATATATATATATATCATACATATATTTTGTTGTTGTGATGCATTTATTTACTTTGTCCATAACGGATATATATGTGTATATATATAAATATATATATATATATATATATATATATATATAAATATGTGTGTGGTGCGCACGCTTCAAAAGTTGGGGGAGCAGGACCTACCTCAGATGGTAGAGTGTCCAGCTATGTAGGTGTGGGTCATCCGATCGATCCTGCTCAGTGGACACATTTGCAGTTTGGACTATTTTCCATTCCAACCAGTGGTCCACAACTGGTTCATCAAAGGCTGTGTGGTATGTGCTGTCCGGTCTGTGGGAAAGTGCATATAAAAGACCCCTTGCTGCTTATCGGAAAGAGTAGCCTATGTGGCGGCAACAGGTTTCCTCTCAAGAAATGTGTCAGAATGACCAAATGTTTGTCGTCCAATCTGCCAATAGCTGATGATAAAAAGTTATGTGCTCTAGAGGCGTCGTTAAATAAAACAAACTTCAAAAGTTGAATATATGGTTTAATAGACAATCAAGTGAAAACATTTCCACCGAATTTTATTATCACACTTTTATTTCTGAGAATCATGCGTGTCGTGAAATATTTATTTATTAGCAGGTGAGATTTCAATTTGATTCATTTGGTCTCGTCTTTCAGCTGCTGCCACATGCTACCATATGATTTGTTTGCTTGTTGTTGTTTTACGTCCTAGCAACAAAGGTAAAGTTACAGAGTCACATCCTTTGAGTTTCTGTCATGATCTGAGATAAACATAGGTTGATTGCTATAATCTATGGTATTCTAGTTTGAAATAACTTTTGTTTTACATGGCTAACTTTTGAGATATTTGGAGTGTAAACATGCAAAATTAATTTGGGAAAGCACGCCAAAACTTTGACACCATAGGTTTCTGCAGTAACAGGTTCTATTAAACTGCCTCAGTATTCCCTTCTATGTGGTCACAAATGTTTAATAAGTTCACCAGTATCAAAGTTAGATATGTAGAATCAAATATAGATAATTGTTATGACTTTGAAAATTAGATTTTTCATCGGACTATGCAGCTTTAATTCAATAATTGTTAGTGTTATGTGTAGTATAAATATTATTTATGCAAATATTATTGAGACTGACGGTTGTAGCTGGTGAGGTGGTAACCGATACAGATACTTGATGCTTCTTGGTTCTATCTAATTGTTAGAGCAGTCTGATAGGGTTACGGGTATCTAAGTAGGATGTTGTCATGCACATATTATGGAGACTTGTGGTTGCACTTGGTTGGGCGGTAACCGATACAGATACTTGATGCTTCTTGGTTCTATGTAATTGTTGGAGCAGTCAGAGAGGGTTACGGGTATCTAAGTAAGATGTTGTCATGTACATATTATGGAGACTTGTGGTTGCACTTGGTTGGATGGTAATCGATACTGATACTTGATGCTTCTTGGTTCTACGTAATTGTTAGAGCAGTCAGAGAGGGTTACGGCTATCTAAGTAGGATGTTGTCATGCACATATTATGGAGACTTGTGGTTGCTCTTGGTTAGGTGGTAACTGATACAGTTACTTGATGTGTTCTATGGTTCTCTACAGATACCTTTCAGTGTTCTTTGGTTCTGAGGAATTGTTGGAGCAGCCTCGGTAGCCAGGTGTGAGTTGCGAAGTAGGGCAAGTGGGCCTGGACCGCAGGCAACCGGTCAAAATAGCTGAGTGGCGGTCAGTCGGCAGTGGGATTTTTACTTTAATAAAGTTTGGTGGGCTTTGTTATGCCAGCCAGAGACAACAGCCACATTATATTAACTGGATTGCGTTCATTGATTTATAATACAAGGGTGCTGTTGGGTGCAGCTGAGGTCTGGATAGTAGTGCTCACACCAGACGGGGAGGCCGAATAGCTAACAGTGCTGGCTGGCTTCCTATATGGGAGGTCAAGGGTTCGAACCCCGAGCGAATCACACCAATGACTTAGAAAATTGATACTTGTCACTACCTAGCCTGGCATTGGGCATTAATAGGATAGGGCACTTTAACATACATACACATGTATATATTCTGGGGGTGGGAACTTTAACAGACTTTAACAGACATACACATGTATATATTCTGGGGGTGGGCACTTTAACAGACATACACATGTATACATTCTGGTTGTGGGCACTTTAACATACATACACATGTATATATTCTGGGGTGGGCACTTTAACAGACATACACATGTATATATTCTGGTGGAGCGCACTTTAACAGACATACACATGTATATATTCTGGGAGTGGGGTGGGCACTTTAACATACATACACCTTTATATATTCTGGGGTGGGCACTTTAACAGACATACACATGTATATATTCTGGGGTGGGCACTTTAACAGACATACACATATACATATATTGGGGAGGGTACTTTAACGGACATACACATGTACATATTCTGGGGGTGGGCACTTTAACAGACATACACATGTATATATATATATATTCTGGGGTGGGCACTTTGACACACATACACCTGTATATATTCTGGGGTGGGCACTTTAACATACATACACCTGTATATATTCTGGGGTGGGCACTTTGACACACATACACATGTATATATTCTGGGGTGGGCACTTTAACAGACATACACATGTATATATTCTGGGGGTGGGCACTTTAACAGACATACACATGTATATATTCTGGTGCGCGTGTGACTGTTAGACCTGGTGCTTTTTGTTGTTTTATATTGCCATGCATCTAGCTCACACAATTGAAAGGGAAAACAAATTTCCCTGGGAAATCAGAGCTACTCTGGTCGAAAGCGGAAATGAGAACCAGCGCATGCGCAGTGGGTCCAAGCTGCCCAGAAGGTGTGCAGGAAATTGGACTGGCGCCTCAGTGAGAGAAGTTCTAGAACGTTCACACCGAGCGAACCAGCTGTGCCGAAAATAGGGCAGCTTACCCGAGGCTCGAACATTTCATACCGTTCAGTGCCGTGACGCGATCAATTGTGGGTGGGGATTATATTCCACTAATCAATTTATGTGCACATAATTTTCTCCCGCATACAGAGAGACGAACAGAGTAGTGAGTTTCAACAAATTTATTGGAGAACATAGCCTGCAGGCAGGCCGAGGATCAAGTATCTGGAGATCAGTATCGGTATCGTATATTGTATCAAGAATAGGTCAATTACATCATAACATATCATAGCATAGCAATGTCATATCGGTAATCATCAAATGGAAAAATATTAACAAATCATAGTGTTATCAATCAGTCAGGGTAATAGTTAGTCAATCAATAATAAATGGGTTAATAAACAAGAAAGAGAAGGCCAGAAGAATCAGGAATCCAAGGAAGCTAGGACAAGAATCAGACCTCAACCCAACAATTTCCCGAGGGATGATGCAACTTCTGAAATCATTACTGGACGCATACACACCAGAAGAGCATCACTCTTCCAAGGACCGGCCTCTTGTATAGCATCAACATTGAAGCCAGCAGATGCACATGCCTGGACCGCACCCCTTCGAAGAGTGTGGAATGTAAAGGAACATGCCAAGCCAAACAGGAATGAGGAAGCAAGGGAGAGTACTCTTGTTAGCCTAGCAACTGTTAGTGGAGAACTGCCAGGCAGCAGAAAAGCAGGAGAAGAGGGAGAAGGGTTAAAGCAGCGGGTATGCTTAGACCATGCAGAAACAGGGCAGCGCGGTGAAGAAGGGAGATAGGAAAGAAGAGAAGTGAGAGGAGGCTGAGATTTAGACCTATTCTTAGATGATCTTATCATAACGAACAAGTCTGAATTGGTCTCAACGTCCAGTACGTACCTGGTACCTTTTTATCCCCAATACAATCCCAGACCCCCATTCCATTCATCAAATCATACAATACAAAGAACTAACAATTACTAATTAAATGACAATGTTGCAAAATTAACATCATACACATTGACATCTAATGTTCTTGTCACCATCATACCATATCCTTCAGTATATAATGACTTACATTTATGGGCAAATCAGTGTACGTATTTGCTGGATACCAGCATATTAATTGTGATCGGATCCACTGATTTGCATATATACTGTACATGTATTTGAAAATAGGTATATGTATTTTGATATATTTATTTCTATACCCTTCTAATACATATTGTTGACTGAATCTGCATGATACTTTGTTGGACTGACTTTGTACACAGTTACTACTACAGCTGATACTTCATTTTTAAAATGTATAATACTACTAGTAACAAACAGGATTTGCATGCAGTCACTATTACAACTGATAGTAGTTTCATTTATGCATGATACTTATTGGACTGGACTTGTACACAGCTGATACTTCATTTATAAAATGTATAATACTTTTAGTACGCAGTTACTACTACAGCTGATACTTCATTTATAAAATGTATAATACTTTTAGTAACAAACAGGATTTGCATGCAGTCACTATTACGACTGATAGTAATTTCATTTATGTATTAAGGAATTGTACTGTACGGCCGGAAGACCAGTGCTCTGGTGCTGACAAAAGATATTATTCGATGAATAAATACTTGTTAAAAACAAAATTAACGTGTGAGGACCAAGGAGGGCATGGGGGGCGGGGGGGAAATGTCACATTACGTTGATGGGAAAAAGTGAAATAGATTACAAGGCATAGGTTCCAAACCAAGAGAGATATGCAATTATTGACTTCAGCTCCTGTGGAGACAGAGGAGTAGTGGAGGGAACTCTTAACGAGACCTCTCCTAAGAAGCATAACTGGGTAGGCGTTGGAGGTCTGAGATCCGCGCCCAAGGCCTCAACACAGGTCTTCGCGCCACTCAGGTAATTGGGGATTGAGCCTGGTGACTTAAGTCGTGATCTAAGGTATACAAGATATGCAAGCACATCATAAACTGTTGGCTTTCAGGGATCGACCTGGGGCCATATGCAGGAGTCGGTGATAGCGTCGGTTGGAGTTAGCTGGTAAACGCGTTTAGCTATCACTGCCTGCGCGAAGTATGTCACGCCGTATGCAGAGGCGCCTAAACGGTGAGTGTTAGCTAAACATGAATGTATTTATAGATTGGGAAATCCCTCTGCGCCTGTACCCGATTTGACAATATTAATATCGCCGCCAATGTGGCGGCAGCGTTAATATTGCTTCGGATTTATGGTTAATTTAATGAAATTTCACTTATTGCGTATGTAATTCTGTTAAATATGATAGCATTGAATAGATTTGGCCCTAATATATAGCCGCCGATTCGGTGGCGGCGGCGGCGGCAATTTGTTTACTTTACATTCGTCGATTCGACAATATGAATATCGCCGCCAATGCGGCGGCAGTGTTAATAACGGTTCGAATTTAGGGTTAAATTGGTAAAATTTCACTTATTGCGTATGTAATTCTATTAAATATGACAGCATTGAATAGATTTGGGCACAACCTTACGCTAACACCGCCCTTAAACGTCCCGCTGCCGCCGCCAGTATGGAAAGCGACGTCGATGCGGCGGCGGCGGCGGCGATTTGTTTACTTTACGTTCGTCGATTCGAAAATATAAATATTAATATCGCCGCCCTTGCGGCCACAGTGTTAATATTGCTTCGAATTTAGGGTTAATTTCATCAAATTTCACTTATTGCGTATGTAATTCTGTTAAATATGACAGCATTGAATAGATTTGGGCACAACCTTACGCTAACACCGCCCTTAAATGTCCTTTGAAACGGGGTTAGTGTCACGGACCTTAATCGCGCGATGTTAGGCTTATCACTGACTCGTGCATACCGACTTTTCGGCGCTAAACCAGAAATCCCTTATAAACGCGTTTTGGCTCGCTAACACCGCATCCTGCATATGGCCCCTGGTGGTGCCAGCAGAACCTCTTGTAACATTGCAGATGCAGCGCTTTATTCGCCCAAGTTCCTCTGGATAGAGCGGTGGAGAAAGCAGTGACTAGCTCGAGATGCTGTGTCATGGTGTAGTCTGGAAGATAGAAGCATAAAAGTGACTATCTTCCAGGATATGGAAGGAGTTCATATTCAGAGTGAAAAATCAATATTCACTAGTGAAAAAAGGAGTCTGATTGGTTTTAGTTATCGCTTATCATATTCATGCATGGCTACAGCCTTAGCTCGGACATTATGTGCAGTCTACTTACATTATCAGCTAATATCAAGGCTTTCCCTTCTTTATGTAGGATAGTGATGTTATAACTCTGAGTCCCTGCTATCACTATCAGCCAAATTTGTCTTGCAAAGCCTCAAAGAACCGGATCCCTTCCTGCACCCAACTGTAATATTTGCTGTGAAACAAGATTATCACGATATTGAAGTTACGAGGGATGCAGGTGCTTAATTGGCTGTCTACTCGTGTGCTTGCAAAGCCTAGCCTGATTGGATTGTTTTTCAAACGACCGAATCTGGTTCTGTAACCACCAGTCTGTGAATTTTTGGGTTTGATTGTTTCTTGTACAGTTGGTGTAATTGTTTTTGTACCCGCTACTGATTGCGGTCTCGGTGTTTTGAATAGATGTTTTCGATTTCACCTCAGTTTGTTACCTTCTAGATTAATTACTTCATAATCTCTGGGGCCCGGGTTATTCACTTTTGAAATTCGGCCATCCGCCCATTTTCCTTCATGTGTTATGTATTTAAATAAGTCATTTTCTTTTAATGGAGTGTGTTCTTTACCGGCTCCTTCATTATAATATTTTTGTTGTACTTTTGTAGTTTTTTAAATTCGACAGCCTTTGACTTTGGAACAGAGGGTGTTAAATGCAGTTTGGTTGCCGGTAGTTTAGAACGTAGTCTGCGGTTCATCAATAATTGTGCCGGTGATGTATTTATGGTAGTTAGAGGAGTATTTCGGTAGTTTAATAACGCTAAATTATAATTTAAGTTTGAAGTTTGTGCTTTTTTTAATAAGTTTCTTTATTGTTTGCACATAACGTTCCACCTGGCCGTTACTTTGCGGATAATGAGGTTTGTATGTTTGTGCTCAAATCCATATTCTGTCGCAAAACTCTTAAATTCTTGGGATGCAAATTGTGGGCCGTTATCAGAAATTAATATGTTGGGTACCCCATGTGTACCGAAAATTTAGAGTAACGACCTAATGATATCTTTACTGGTAGTTTTTGACAATTCTCTGACTTCCGGAAATTTTGAGTAGTAGTCAATCACCAATAAGTACGTTTTATTCTCAATTTGAAATAGATCAGCTCCTACTTTTTTAAATGGACTATCGGGTATGTCATGTGGCATTAATGGTTCAGCATGAGGGAGATTACGGTGTTCTTGGCAAATTGAACATCTAGCCATGATGTCTTCTAATTGCTTGCTCATGCCTGGCCAGAATACATTGTCTCTGGCCAGTTGTTTGCATTTAATTACACCCATGTGCGTTTCATGTAATATACCTAACACTTCTCTCTGGAGAATTTTCGGTATGATGACTTCATTTCCTCTGAATAACACGTTGCTATCTGCAGTTATCTCATCTTTAAATGTAAAAAATGGTTTAACGTTTGCTGGCAATTTTTTGTTATTTATTGGCCACTCAGTATTGACTAACCGTGTTACTTCTCGGAGCGTGTCATCTACCAATGTGTTGTTTTGTATGCATTGTAGCATGTTTGGAGCCATGTCGATAGTAGCTATGGACAATTTGTTGTCGAAAAGGTCATTTGGCACTGTATTAGCGGTGTGTGCCCGGGACAGTGCATCTGCAAAATACATGTTACATCCATTAATATGTATCACATTTATATTGTAATTTTGCAGACGCATCCGCATTCTCTGCATTCGCGCAGACAGCATGTGCAGAGGTTTGGACATAATATTCACTAATGGCTTATGGTCAGTTTCCATGGTTATTTGTTTTCCATAGACATATTCATGGAACTTAACACAACCAAAAGAGATAGCTATCAGTTCCTTTTCAATGACTGCATAGTTTGACTGCGTATCATCCAAAGCCTTTGATGCCATAGCTACAGGTTGACAGTTTTGAAATAACGTCGCTCCTAAACCTGACTTTGAAGCATCTACTTGTATCGTGACTTTCTCGTTGACATCATAGTATCTTAGTACAGGAGCAGACATTAACAGTTGTTTTAACAGTTTAAATTCATCACGCTGCTCATGTTGCCAATGCCAGGCTATTTCTTTACCTAGCACTACCCGTAATGGTTTAGTAATTTCTGAGAATTTGGGAATAAATTTACTCATGTACCCGACCATACCTAAGAAACGTTGAATACCAGCTTCATCTGTAGGTTCTAGCATATTTGTAATTGCTTGTACACGTTCTTTATTTGGCTTAAGGCCTTGCTGGGTTAGTATATGTCCTACATAATTAACTTCTGTTCTACAGATACGTGACTTTTTCGGATTTAATTTCAAATTTGACTTTAGTGCTCGACATAAAACTCGTTCTAAGTTATCATTATGCTCTTGTATTGTGGCCCCATATACCAAATTATCATCTGTAACAACATTGACACCAGGCAAATCCCCTAAAATAGCATTCATTTCACTTATGAATATGTCGCCGGCTGTTTTTATGCCAAACGGGAGGCGCGTGTAGCGATACCTACCCCATGGGGTATTAAATGTGCACAATTTGGAGCTTTTTTCATTCAATTTGATCTGCCAGTAGCCACTATTGGCGTCTAATACTGTAAAGTATTTTGCCTTTGCTGTTTTCGAAATTACCTCCTCGACTGTGCATGTCAGGTAAGGAGTTCGCAATATAGCCTTATTCAATTTCGTTGGGTCAAGACATACCCACATTTTTTCTGGCTTTTTGACTATGGTTATCGAGCTAACCCATGGGGTAGGTTCTTCTTGCTTTACAAATACACCTATGCGCAACATTTTATCCAACTCCTCTTTAACTTTACCAGCAATAGCATGTGGAATACGACGAGGAGCGTCAATAAAGGGTGTAACATTTTCATCAATATATATGTTTGCATTAGTTTTGATTGTTTTTAAACCCTGAAATACATCACAATATTTATTTACCAAGTTTTCGGCCGCAGTGCTCTGGCTGCCCTTGTCTGGTGGATTTTCCTGACCGCTTGCGGCATGCTTCGGTCGCACTCGTCCGTACTTGATTTCACCCACACGCTGTATTAACTTCAGGTCGACACACGCATCTTTTCCAAGGATTGGGCTTCCGGCTCTGGTGACTTGGAAGCATATCGCCTGTCCTTCGACTTATACGTGTATTTCGCCTTCTGGGCGAATCCGCTCCCCTGAGTAGGTGACGAGGCAGCACTTGGATGGGTGTAGAATGACATTCTCCATTTTGTTGTAAATCTTCTTGGATATGATATTTGCCTGCGCTCCTGAATCAAGCTTGAACTGGATGGTAATGTTCTGAACTTTGAGCGGGGCATACCATAGGTCGTGGTGCTTGTTCTCAATATTTGAAAGTTCACCGACGTACAACAACTCTGCAAGTTGTAACTGCTCATTCAATTCTTCAGATTCAAGTTCAAGTTCATTCAAATTTGCTGTTGCACTTTTTCGGGCCCAACAAACTCTCTGAAAATGTCCTATTTTCTTAAAAAATAAGCATGGCTTATCTTTAGCAGGACATTGGTTGGCGGCATGAGTGTAACCACACCTTGTGCACTGTACTCGTTGTGTTGATGAAGGTGTGCGGCGCTCCGTCCAGGCTTGACCACGTGGCCCCGGCGATGCGTAACGGGTTCGCCTCGGTGGCTCTGCCCTACACGCACCGACCATGTCGACACTCTCATCTGTTACACTACTCTTGCTGGGTTGCGCATGGCAATTCTCACTGACTCGGCAAATATCACAACACTGATCTAATGTTAAGTTTGGAGTCTGTAGTAGCTTATCTCTTAACTTATTGTCTTTGACTCCGCAGACTATTCGATCACACAACATGGAGTCCTCGATTTCCCCATTGTCGCACAGTGCTATGCGGTGTTCTAATTCACATATGTACTCATGTATTCCTTCACTCGACTGATTGTAAGAGTTGAACTTATATCTTACCACTGTCACATTCGTGTGTCAAATACAGTAGTTCTCAAATGCGTCAATCAATGGTTGTATTTAGTCTTTGTCATCACTGTCGATTTTAAATGTTCGGTGCAGCTTTTGGGCATGAATTCCAGCTACATGGAGAAATACGCAACACTGAATTTTTTCTCCCTTGTTAGAAGCTCCTGAAGCTATGGAATATATCTGATAAGCATTCATCCACGACCTCCAGTTCAATGCCAAGTTTCCCTGTAAGGATAGCGGTCCCGGCGGTTTCAAACCTGCTAATGCCATGTCCATGGGTTCGTGACCTTCGGACACCATGTAAGAATAGCACGTGTCGACACAGCGAGTGGAGTTTAACGACTGGTTTATTATTATCTCCAACCTTACCACATCGACTCTATGACGTCACACTCTCGTGTAACCCTGCACCTTGCGAGACCATACGCCCGCCGCTCCGACCCTGTTTACATATATTACAGGTGGTGTGTGTGAGGGGGTGGGTAGCATGGCCTGGTAGTGGTACATGGTGATGGTGGTGTGTATGTGTGAAGGGGGCGGATAGCATGGCCTTATACATGGTGATGGTGGTGTGTGAGGGCGGTGGGTAGCATGTCCTGGTACATGTTGTCGGTGGTGTGTGAGGGGGATGGGTAGCATGGCCTGATACATGGTGGGGTGATGTGTGTGTGTGAGGGGGGCGGGTAGCATGGCCTGATACATGGTGAGGGTGGTGTGTGTGAGGGGGGGGAGTATGGCCTGATACATGGTGAGGGTGGTGTGTGTGTGAGGGGGGCGGGTAGCATGGCCTGATACATGGTGGGGTGACGTGTGTGTGTGAGGGGGGCGGGTAGCATGTCCTGGTACATGGTATCAGTGGTGTGTGAGGGGGACGGGTAGCATGGCCTGATACATGGTGGGGTGATGTGTGTGTGTGAGGGGGGCGGGTAGCATGGCCTGATACATGGTGAGGGTGGTGTGTGTGAGGGAGGGGGGCGGTAGCATGGCCCACCGCCCCCCGCTCGCCGTCCCCCGCCAGCCGCCCGCCGCCCGCCGCCCGCCGCCCGCCGCCTGCCGCCTGCCGCCCGCCGCCCGCCGCCCGCCACCCGGTGGGGTGATGTGTGTGTGTGAGGGGGGCGGGTAGCATGGCCTGATACATGGTGAGGGTGGTGTGTGTGTGTGAGGGGGGCGGGTAGTATGGCCTGATACATGGTGATAGTGGTGTGTGTGAGGGGGGGCGGGTAGCATGGCCCGCCGCCCGCCGCCCGCCGCCCCCCGCCCCCCGCCAGGCGCCCGCCGCCCGCCGCCCGCTGCCAGCCGCCCGCCACCCGCCGCCCGCCGCCCGCCGCCCGCCGCCCCCCGCCCGCCGCCCGCCGCCCGCCGCCCGCCGCCCGCCGCCCGCCGCCCGCCGCCCGCCGCCCGCCGCCCGCCGCCCGCCGCCCGCCGCCCGCCCCCTACCGCCCGCCGCCTTCCCCACTGCGGCGTGCTGCGATTGGCGATGATGCCGGCTGTTCACGCGAACATCGTTCCTGTAGACACAGCACCTGTCAGATAGACAGACGCATGCGTACAGACACCGAACGGAGTAAATACAGCGCAGGGGTGTGTGGGAGAGGAGGAGGGGGGGGGGGGGTGGAGGGCTCTCGGCAGTGGAAGTGTTCGTGACGGGGTCACGTGGCTCCATCCCGAGTGAATGTCTGTCACTTTGAGGACGTTATCAGCCTTCCAGAGGCTGGCCCTGGGCGCAGCATAACCCATGGCCCTGTCAACATGAACAATATACAGCCTCTCGCCCAGCCCAGCCCAGCCCAGGCCCATCCCCCTCCCTACCCGGCCCGTCCTCCGCCGCGCCCCGGCCCGTTCCCCGCTCCGCCCCAGCCAGTCGTCCGCCCCTCCCAGGCCCGTCCCCCGCCAGCCCGTCCCAGGCCCGTCCCCCGCTCATCCCAGGCCCATCCCCCGCCCCGCCCTGGCCCGTCCCCGCCCCTCCCAGGCCCGTTCCCCGCCCTTCCTGTCCGCCGCCCCGCCCCAGCCCGTCCCCGCCCCTCCCAGGCCCGTCCCCCTCCCCACCCCGGTCCGACCAGACCCCGCCCCTCCCAGGCCCGTCCCCCGCCCGCCCCTCCCAGGCCCGTCCCCCGCACATCCCAGGCCCATCCCCCGCCCCGCCCTGGCCCGTCCCCGCCCCTTCCAGGCCCGTTCCCCGCCCTTCCTGTCCGCCGCCCCGCCCCAGCCCGTGCCCGCCCCTCCCAGGCCCGTCCCCCTCACCACCCCGGTCCGTCCCGACCCCGCCCCTCCCAGGCCCGTCCCCCGCACCGGCCCGGCCCGTCCCCCGTCCCGTCCTCGCCCCTCCCAGGCCTGTTCCCCCCTCCCAGGCCCGTCCCCGCCCCGCCCCTCCCCTCCCAGGCCCGTCCCCCGCCCAACCCCGGCCCGTTCCCCGTCCCGTCCCGGCTCCTCCCAGGCCCGTCCCCCGTCCCGGCTCCTCCCAGGCCCGTCCCCCGTCCCGGCTCCTCCCAGGCCCGTCCCCCGCCCCGACCCGCCCCGGCACGTCCCCCGTCCCGCCCCGCCCCTCCCAGGCCCGTCCCCCGCCCCTCCCAAGCCGGTCCCGCGCCTACCCCCAGGCCGTCCCCCGCCCAACCCCGGCCCGTCCCCCGTCCCGTCCCCTCCCCTCCCAGGCCTGTCCCCCGCCTCTTCCCGGTTCGTACCCCGTCCCTTCTCCGGCCCCGTCCCCGGCCCCGTACCCGGCCCCAGACCCCCCAGGCCCCATACGCCCCAGGCCCCCATACTCCCCAAGCCCCATACCCCTACGGCCCCATACCTCCGGCCCCCTACCCCCGGCCCCGGTCAGGCAACGCCAGATTCCTACCCAAACCACGCGCAAATATTACCGCAGAACAGACTGTCGGCCTTCGTTGTGTGTACAGTCAACACCACTCTCCCCCCTACCCCCTCCTCCCTACTCCCTCCCTCCTTCCCCCTCCCCCTCTCCCCTCCCCCCTCCCCCTCCTCCATCACCACCACCACCACCACCACTGCCACCACTTCTACCTCACACCCATCCACAACAACCTCCACTGTGTCCACAACCTCTTTCACCACAATCGACAACATGCACGCCGTACACTACTAGTAGTACTACACAAAGCACGCCGTACACTACTACACAATAACCCGCCTTAACCTCCCCACTCCGCACTCCCATCCCTACCCGTACACTACTACACAATAACCTGCCTAACCTCCCCACTCCCCACCCCCATCCATACCCGTATACTACTACACAATAACCCGCCTTAACCTCCCCACTCCCCACTCCCATCCCTACCCATACACTACTACACAATAACCTACCTTCTTAACCTCCCCACTCCCCACCCCCATCCCTACCCGTACACTACTACACAATAACCTACCTTAACCTCCCCACTCACCACCCCCATCCCTACCCGTACACTACTACACAATAACCTACCTTCACCTCCCCACTCCCCACCCCCATCCCTACCCATACACTACTACACAAAAGCCCGCCTTAACCTCCCCACTCCCCACTCCCATCCCTACCCGTACACTACTACACAATAAACTACCTTAACCTCCCCACTCCCCACTCCCATCCCTACCCGTACACTACTACACTATAACCTACCTTAACCTCCCCACTCCCCACTCCCATCCCCACCTGTACACTACTACACAATAACCCACCTTAACCTCCCCACTCCCCACTCCCATCCCTACCCGTACACTACTACACAATAACCCGCCTTAACCTCCCCACTCCCCACTCCCATCCCTATCCGTACACTAGTACACAATAACCTACCTTAACCTCCCCACTCCCCACTCCCATCCCTACCCATACACTACTACACAATAACCCGCCTTAACCTCCCCACTCCCCACTCCCATCCCTACCCGTACACTACTACACAATAACCCGCCTTAACCTCCCCACTCCCCATCCCTACCCGTACACTACTACACAATAACCCGCCTTAACCTCCCCACTCCCCACTCCCATCCCTACCCATACACTACTACACAATAACCCGCCTTAACCTCCCCACTCCCCACTCCCATCCCTACCCGTACACTACTACACAATAACCCGCCTTAACCTCCCCACTCCCCACTCCCATCCCTACCCGTACACTACTACACAATAACCCGCCTTAACCTCCCCACTCCCCACTCCCATCCCTACCCGTACACTACTACACAATAACCCGCCTTAACCTCCCCACTCCCCACTCCCATCCCTACCTGTACACTACTACACAATAACCCGCCTTAACCTCCCCACTCCCCACTCCCCATCCCTACCCGTACACTACTACACAATAACCCGCCTTAACCTCCCCACTCCCCACCCCCATCCCTACCCGTACACTACTACACAATAACCCACCTTAACCTCCCCACTCCCCACTCCCATCCCTACCCGTACACTACTACACAATAACCTGCCTTAACCTCCCCACTCCCCACTCCCATCCCTACCCGTACACTACTACACAATAACCCGCCTTAACCTCCCCACTCCCCACTCCCATCCCTACCCATACACTACTACACAATAACCTGCCTTAACCTCCCCACTCCCCACTCCCATCCCTACCCGTACACTACTACACAATAACCCGCCTTAACCTCCCCACTCCCCACCCCCATCCCTACCTGTACACTACTACACAATAACCCGCCTTAACCTCCCCACTCCCCACTCCCATCCCTACCCATACACTACTACACAATAACCCGCCTTAACCTCCCCACTCCCATCCCTACCCATACACTACTACACAATAACCCACCTTAACCTTCTCACTCCTCACTCCAATCCCTACCGCAGCCCGCAGCCCGCCCTGTTGCCCAGCCCCGCCCCGCACCGCCCCGCCCCGCCCCGCTCCGCCCAGCCCCGCCCCGCCCCGCCACGCCCCGCCCCGCCCCGCCACACCCCGCCCCGCCCCGCCCCGCCGCCCGCCCCTCCCCGCCCCGCCGCCCCGCCCCCGCCCCGCCCCGCCCCGCCCCGCCCGCCCGCCTCGCCCACCCATATAGATTCGCCTCTTCACAAATTATTCAGTCAATATACTCGATATTAGTAATTGGTGAATATAGCTCTAACCACCGGACATAGTTCCCTGCAGTGGTATGGGTAGGGGTAGGGTTGGGGGTAGGGCTAGGGTTAGGGGTAGAGGTAGGGGTATGGGTAGGGCATAGTTCCCTGCAGACCCAGTCAACGGGCGGAACCCAACTCAGTTTCCGATCAACGGGGCTGACAAGCAAATGGTCGTGGAGTGTAAGGCGGCCTGTGGGGGTCTGTGTATCCCTATTGAGCCGGTTGCCGGCGTGTATCCCACTTCCATCCTCCCTACACCCCCCACATTCCCACATCACCCCCTCCCCCCCCCCCCTCGCCCACGTGTCATTGTCAGCCAGTCTGACGGCCCTATTTCATGCCTGCTCGGCTACCAGTAGTATGTTCCACCATTGCCGCCCCCTCCCCCTTCCCCTCTCCTCCACCTGCCCCCTTCCCTTCTCCTCCCTCCCTCCTCCGCCCTCCCCCCCTGCCCCTCCCCTCCCCCGGCCCTGTCCCCGGCCCCTCTCCCCCCCCCCCCCACACTCTGTGTTGCTCAGTTCACTCGCCCGCTATTACATCACCAGAACTGTATGGGTTCGTTTTCGGTGGCGGATGATATGGTTAATCGTTGTCTCCGAATAGTACTCATATTAGTAATAACAAACTGTTTGGCCGGCACTACTTTCAATTTAGGTCAGTTGGGACCAGAAACAATAAAGGAATTGGAGTGGAAAGTAATACTGGCCTTCTTCCAAGTTAACACTGATATGCTCTTAGATGATGCCAGGACGTAAAACTGCAACAACCAACAACCAATCCAATTGAACTAGTCTATCCAGCTACTAGTCTATCCAGCTACTAGTCTATCCAGCTACTAGTCTATCCAGGTACTAGTCTATCCAGCTACTAGTCTATCCAGCTACTAGACTATCCAGCTACTAGTCTATCCAGGTACTAGCCTATCCAGCTACTAGTCTTTCCAGCTACTAGTCTATCCAGCTACTAGTCTATCCAGCTACTAGTCTATCCAGCTACTTGTCTATCCAGCTAGTAGTCTATCCAGCTACTAGTCTATCCAGCTCCTAGTCTATCCAGCTACTAGACTATCCAGCTACTAGTCTATCCAATATACTGATAGCTACTATTTTAGCATATTGTGAATTCATGTGGTTATGTCCATAACCCAATTTACCATTAATTGTTTTCTGTCAGGTTGTTTAGCAACCTTCTCCTCAGGCCTAGGTAGTAGTTGACACTGCCCGCTCGGAGATCCTGGGTTCTATCTTTGGCGAAGTAAAACAAAAGGCTTACACAATTAGTCATTAGCTGTTTTGTTAAGCATTACCAGGATGGGTCAAAGATTAGTTTAGTCAGTTTTAGGATAATATGTGACTGAGTGGGATAGCCTGGAGCACCCAAATCTTGACTATCCCGTCCTCATTTTCGCCAACCCACGATCACTTTCACCCTATTACACACACTTTCACCTTCACACCCGCACTTTCACCCTATTACCCGCACTTTCACCCTCACACCCGTCCTGATATGACCTTAGATGTTGCTAGGACGTAAAACAACAACAAACAACAAACTCACACCCTCACTTTCACCCTATTACCCACACTTTCACCCTCACACCCTCAGTTTCACCCTATTACCCACACTTTCACCCTCACATTATTTTGACCCTATTACCCGCACTTTCACCCTCACACCCTCACTTTCACCCTATTACCCGCACTTTCACCCTCACACCCGCACTTTCACCCTATTACCCGCACTTTCACCTCACACCCACACTTTCACCCTATTCCCCATCTTTCATCCTCACACCCACACTTTCACTCTATTACCCGCACTTTCACCCTCACACCCTCACATTCACCCTATTACCCGCACGTTCACCCTCACATCCTCACTTTCACCCTATTACCCGCACTTTCACCCTCACACCATCACATTCACCCTATTACCCACACATTCACCCTCACACCCTCACTTTCACCCTATTACCCACACTTTCACCCTCACACCCTCACTTTCACCCTATTACCCACACCTTCACCCTCACATCCTTACTTTCCCCTATTACCCGCACTTTCACCCTCACACCATCAATTTCACCCTATTACCTGCACTTTCACCCTCACAACCACACTTTCACCCTATTAGGCACACTTTCACCCTCGCACCATCATTTTCACCCTATTACCCAAACTTTCACCCACACACCTGCACTTTCACCCTATTACCCACACTTTCACCCTCGCACCATCATTTTCACCCTATTACCCAAACTTTCACCCTCACACCTGCACTTTCACCCTATTACCCACACTTTCATCCTCACACCCTCACTTTCACCCTGCCACCGTTACTTTCACCCTCCCACCCTCCCATCCTCATTTTCACCCTCACACCCTCATTTTCACCCTCCCACCCTGAGATCCACCCTCAATTTCACCCTCCCACCCTCACTTTCACTAACCCACCACCACTTTCTCCCTTCTACTCTCACTTTCACCTTCATACTCTCACTTTCACCTTCCCACCCTTACTTTGACCCCCACTTTGACCCTCACTTCCACCCTGCCTTTCACCCTCCGCCCCTGACTCTCAACCTCCAACCCTCCCTTTCACCTTCCCGCCCTCACTTCCACCCTCTCACCCTCATTTTCACTCTCCCACCTTCTTTTCACCCTCCACCCCCCCCCCCCCCCCCCCCCCCCCCGCCATATCACCCCTTCCCCTCTCCGTATCCATGGCGCGGTGGCGCCCCCTGCGGGCCGTTCAGTCCATCCCGGCCCGGTCATGCGAGAGTGACATTCCCCATCCTTACTTTTCTGATCAGCCTTTCCACATCGAGGCGCCCACAGATGTGCTACTAACAATTGATCGATAGATTAATTCAAGTAGCAGCGACGTGTCCTTGAACAAATAAAATGGAACACAGAAATAAGTTATAACAATTCAGCTTGATTACATTCATTGATTAAGTGATTCGTTGATTTAGACCACAGACACTCGAATGCATAAAGATATAATATATTAAAACAAGCGTGCGCCACACTGCATTATGGGAATATAAACAAGGCACCATTCTACTTTCAGTTTTCTGCATGGTTAGCTAATATTATGCCCAGACTGTGAAGCATCTACTTGCAGTATGAGTGGTTTTGCTACATCATAATATGTTAGTACTGGCGCCTCGGTTAACAATGATTTTAGCTTGTTAAGCACGTTCTCCTGTGCCTCCTACCAGGGCCAGGCACTGTCCTTGGCTAGTACAGTCTGCAAAGGTTTTGCTATCTCCGATAATTTAGGGATGAACTTGTTTACGTAATTCATCATGTCAAGAAACTGCTGAATTGCCACCTTGTCTGTGGGAGTGGGCATTTTGATAATCACACATACTCTTTCAGGGTTAGGTTTTAAGCCATCTCTTGTCAACACGTGTCTGACATACGTCACACTGGTTTGACCTATCTTCAACTTTTTTGGGTTCAGACGTAGGTCTACTTTACAAGCTTGTTCCAACACTGTCTCTAATCTTTTGTTGTGCTGCTTAATCGATTTGCCAAAAATCAAAATATCATCCGCTATGATTTCAACCCCTTCTAGAACCCTGAATATTTCATTCATTTCTTGGATGAAGATATCCCCTGCAGTTTTAATTCCAATAGGTAACCGGGTATACTGGTATCGGCCCCAAGGGGTATTGAAAGTACAAAGGTGTGAACTGGGTTCATCCAACTGTATCTGCCAATACCCGCAGTTGGCGTCCAGTACTGAGAAGTACTGAGCTCCCACCGTCTTTGCTACAACTTGTTCTACTGTCTTATTAGGATATGGGCTATGCAAAATTGCTCTATTTAATTTTGTCGGGTCCAGTCAACTTCTGATCTTTCCCGGCCTGCACACCACAGTAATTGAGTTAACCCACAGTGTTGGTTCGACCTGAGGAACAATCACACCCATTATTACCATTCGATCCAACTCTAATTTTACTTCGTCACAGACAGCATGAGGAATTCTATGTGGCGGATCAATTACAGGGCATATATCAGGGTTCACATGAATTTTTGCATTAACTTTAATTGTACCTAAGGCATCAAAAATGTCACTGAATTTATTTACCAGTTTAGTAGCTTCAGAGGCTTTTGTCGACAGGCGATCCACGACGTTGGCGCGCGTTATTAGTCCTAACACACATGCGTCCTTCCCAAGGATAGCACGCCCACTCTCTGTGACATGAAATGGTATCATGTGTCCATTTACTGGTAGTCTTGTGTCTCCTTCCGGAAGAATCCATTGGCCTGTGTAGGTCACCAACCGGCAGCGTGCAGGCATTAGTGAACCAGTTCCCAATGACCGAAAAGTTTTGCTGGGAATAATATTGGCCTTCGAGCCAGTGTCCAGCTTGAACCTTACACTTTTGTCACCGACACGTAACTTCTTGTGCCACAAGCCTGCCTCTTCGTCGTCATCATCCTCAGACATGGCTCCTACGAACAGATCGTCACCACCGTCCTCCTCCCCTGCGTCCGTCAACTGCCATTCACCGTGTCTGCTGGTCCTGTCCACGTCAAGAGCATGTACCTGCACCGCACTGGGTCTCCGTCCTCTGCACACTTTGAGAAAATGGCCTATTTTCCCACAGCCATCGCATTCTTTGTCCTTGGCTGGGCAGGTTGCCCGCCCTTGCATGTAACCACACCAAGAACAGCTCGCCCGTGATGTGTTTGAAGTGGCGCCTCCGCCGTACCGCCAAGGTGTTGCCAGTACTGGGGCGGGTGACTGTTGTCGGCCATACTTGCTAATGGCGTCTAATTGGCAGTTTTCTTTTGTGGTGTCGAGCTGGTTGGCATTATATTCACTAACCCGACATATTTCGAGACAATTGATGAGCGTTAGGTTAGGCGTTTGAAGCAACCTGTCTCATAAATTCTTGTCCTTCACTCCGGCTACGAGCCTGTCCCTCAGTATCGAATCTTCAATAACCCCATAGTCACAATATGCAAATTTGTGTTGCAGCTGTAATGTAAATGTCCATCGACTCAGACTTCTGATTGTATGTATTGAACTGATATCTCACCACCATTATATTGCATTCTCCTTCGCAGTATTCCTTGAACGCTGCTATCAATGGCGCTATTTTTTCTTGGTCAGTACTGGCGATATCAAGCGTCGGGAACAACTTCTGGGCCTCCAATCCCACAACATGTAGAAATATAAAGCATTGCGGTTTTTTCTGGCTTACTGCTCACCCCTGCCGCACCGGCATATATTTCATGTGATGTAAACCAAGTCCTCCAATTCACAGCCAAGTTTCCCTCTAGGTTCAGGGGATTTGGAGGTCTCAACCCCGATAGAACTGCTGTTGCCATACCTGACCGTCCCGCTATCTGATACCATGTAGTATTGTGTAGTAATGACCCGGACACCGTGAGTTCTGTATATTGACTGACAGTTTATTCAGCTCATGTGACCAACCCGGTTCCTGGCCGGGTGCGCCCACCTACGTATGTCACAATATTAAGCATTGTGGGCTATAGTTCCGCATTTCTCCACTGGGGGGCCACCATCCAGTGGTAAGTGAACCAAACAACCTACCACCACTATGACCTCGATTTATAAAAGTATATATACTTTACATACATGACAAGTTCCCCATTTAATTGTTGGTGGTCCTACCCTAGTATTACCAAGCATGAAACTAGGTAGCGACACGTATAACAATTTTAGCTCGATACTTTGCCTCAGCCGGAGTTCAAATCCCGTCACCTGACACACAGGAATCGGGTGTGAAACTCATTCGGCGATCTCGTCATTATGAACAAATAGTGTTTTAACTTGTACATATCGATACATTAGTTATCTGTTTAATTTGTCAATGTAATTGTTGAAGTGTCTCTTCCCCCGCCCCGATCCCACTCCCCTCCCCCACACACCGATATTAACTGATTAATATATCGTATCAATAACATGACCAAAACAATGTCAAATCACAATGTCAATGTCGGTGTCGTGAAATGAAACTTTCCGCTAGTATGGTTTTGTTTGTTTGCTTAACGAGCCCGGGGCACACAAAGTAGCCATCGGATACTGGGGGGGGGGGGGGGGTGGGGGGGGGTCCAATAGTATCACGCAATCATCTTTCTATATCCCGATATCAGTAATACAATATGTGGAAACAAATGGCTTCAGCCATTGTTATGCATACACCTACATTCCCATAATACCTTCGGATAATCTGTTTGTGCTTTTATATTGTACTATAGCAACGATCGCACATTATGTGATAAAACGTTGCAAATGCACACCCCCATATATAACATGTGTGTACTTTTAAAACTCGAGGTCATAGTGTGGGTAATTTGGTTAATTCACCACTCGATGGTGGCGCCCAAGTGGAGAAATGGGGAGTTACATATATAGCCCACAACGCACACTACTAGGTAACCACGCAGGAAATCCAAAGAAGAATGGTGCCTTTTTTATATTCCCATAATGCAGTGTGGGGCACATATATTATACTTTATGCATTATATATTATATACCCGTAATATCACACCAAAAACAGTAATTTTAATTATGGTAGATCTCATCTAAAGGTTAATAAGACTTTCCTTGTGTCATTCTTCAATAAAATAAACTACATACACACAGTTAGTTATCCTGGCTACTTATAAATAATAACAGTGAGATAGTGTCATCTTTTAAATTCTCTTATACACAGACCTCAAATTATAGCAGAAATAACTAATAGCATATTAGACCGGGCGCGGTGGCCGAATCGGTATAGCCCGGTGTAGGACGTTCAAAACACTACTGTTAAGTTCAAAACACTACCCCTATGTACATCCAAAACACTACCCAAGTTCAAAACACTATCATAACACGTGGGGGTTGTAATGTCGCAACTGGTATTGGCATTTGAAGCACGTACTAGTTGGTTTGGTTGCTGGGAGTTTTATGCCCTGGCAACATCTAAGGTCATATCAGAATGCACATACTAGTAGTATACGCTGATAGCACTGCGACATCTGCACCACGTATTAGTATACGCTGATGGTGCTGCGGCAACTACACCACGTATTAGTATATGCTGATGGTGCTGCGGCATTTGAATCACATATTAGTCATATATGCTGCACACTGCGCCCCCCCTACTGCACACTGCCCCACCTTACTGCATACTGCCTACTACAAATGACAATGACTATGCAGCAATTATATAAAAAAAAAAATTAGTGTCGTGTTTTGAACTTAAATTAGAGTAGTGTTTTGAACTTAAGGATACTGTTTTGAGGGTGGCCACAGTAGTGTTTTGAACCTACCTTCAACTAGGTTGAAAACACAACCCTAGTGTTTTGAACCTCGGTTGAAAACACTACTGTAGTGTTTTTGTGGGGTAGTGTTTTGAACTTACTACACCGGCCCAGCGTGTGGGAGATCGGGAGTTCGAACCCTGGTCGACTCAAACCAATGACTTACAAATTGATACTTGTCGCTTTCTAGCCAGGCGCTTGACATTAATAGGATAGGGCAAGGACTGGTTCTCTTAGTGTCAGGATAATGTAACTAAGTGGGATATTAGGTCATGGTGCCAGTGGCCTGATTTCCGAGTGGGGCAGCACTATGAGTGTTGTTGGAGCAACATATATGGTCATATCAGGACGTGCATTGACTTATGAGAGTGCACTCATGGTGACTTTATAGTGGTGCTCAACTGGGAAATCAGGCTGGCAACATGACCTGATATCCCACTCAGTCACATTATCCTGACACTGAGCCAACCAGTTCTTCTTCTCTCCTATTGATACCGAGGACCAGGCTAGTATCAATTTTAAAGTCATTGGTTTGACTTGACCGGGAACTGAACTCCCGACATTCCGCATGCGAAGCCCGCACCGATTAGGCCACCGCGCTCGGTCTGGCCTGTGGGGAAGTGCAAGCAGACTGGGGTGGGGGTTGGGGTGGGGGTTGGGGTGGGGGTTGGGGTGGGGGTTGGGGGCTGGGGTTGGGGTTGGGGTTGGTGTTGGGGTTGGTGTTGGGGTGGGGGTTGGGGTGGGGATTGGTATTGCGTATGGGTGGGGGTTAGGGTGGGGGTTGGGGTGGGGGTTTGGGTGGGGGTTGGGGTGGGGGTTGGGTGGGGGTTGGGTGGGGGTTGGGGTGGGGATTGGTTGGGGTGGGGGTTGGGGTGGGGTTGGGGTGGGGGTTGGGGTTGGGGTGGGGGTTGGGGTGGGGTTGGGGTGGGAGGGGGGTGTGTGCAGCTTCTCAGTCAGAAACAGTCAGCCATTTGGAGTCAGTATTAGTCAGTGTTCCAGCATTATGACCGTTGATGCATTCAGTTAATGCCATTTAATCACTGCTCATAGCCGCTGAGAAAGTCTTCCAAGTTCAACGGAGCTGTCATTTCCAAGACCGCAGCTGAGATGTCCTTGAGAGGGTTGTAATGGAATTACACCATTTCTAATTTGATTATTTTACCGGGCGCGGTGGCCGAGTCGGTAGAGTGCGAGCCTCGCGTGCGGGCGACCGGCAGTTTGGTTCCTGGCCGAGTCAAACCAATGACTTATCAAATTGATACTTGTCGTTTCCTAGCTTGGTGCTCGGCATTAATAGGATAGGGCAAGGATTTGTTAGCTCAGTGTCAGGATAATGTGACTAAGTGGGATATCGGGTCATGGTGATGGGGGCTGATTTTCCAGGGGGCAACACTACAAAGCTGCCATGAGTGCACACCGTCACAAGTTGGTACCCGTCCTGATATGACCTTAGATTTTGCAAGGAGGTAAAACTCCAACAAATCAACCAACAAACAATTTGCTGCATAGTCCGATGAAAACATAAAATGTTCAAAACCAAAACAATTATCTAGATTTGATTCTACATATCTAACTTAGATGCTGGTGCACTTATTAAACATTTGTTGTCAAACATAAGGGGACACTGAGTCAATTAATAGAACATGTTACTGCAGAAGCCTATGGTGATAGAGTTTTGGCAAGCTTGCCAACATTAATTTAGCCTTTTTCCATTTCAAATATCTCAAAAGTTAGTGATTTAAACTAAAAGTTACTTCAAACTAAAGTAAGGTCGATTATAATGAACAACCTAATATTTTTATCTCAGAAAATGAGAGAAACTCAAAACCATCGGACTATGCAACTTTAACTAGCCCTAAGCAAAACGTGGGATGCCGGGAATTGGACAAAGAAGGAGTGAGGCTTCAGTGGGTGATAGGCTTGCAATGAAGACGCACATTGTTGCATCCTGAAAAAGCTGTAGAATTTCTTTATTTTGGTCCTGAAAAACAGTCTTAATCGTCCTAAAAAGTACTTAAAAAGTACTTATAGAGGAAGCCTGAAAAAGAGGGTGAACGTTGTATATCTGTGTGTCCTAAATTAACTCATCATAGTTCTATATGTGGTGTCATGGGAGATTTATTTTATTTTATTGCTGGTCGTTTAAACATATTCACGGTGAGAAGTTAGTGGTATATTTATTCTGTTACTTTGGTTCATCACATGTATGTGCCTGCATTGACATGTACATGCATACCTGAAATAGGGAAAATTTACATGCAGCAACATAGGACAAGTGTACCAACAATTCAGCACACAGTTTGTCCAGGATCCTGGTGATGGCACCAGTGTCATGGTGTATGTGTGGATGTTGGAACAAACACCAGTGCAATGCCCGGAGCGATTCTCGAATCCATATTTTGGCCATTCCTGGGTGAGAGTCCATACCATTAGTCTAACTAGGAATGGCTGATCCTACCCATGCCTACCTGTGTGTGTGGCACATTGTCTACCTGTGTGTGTGGCGTGTTGCCTACCTGTGTGTGTGGTGTGTTGTCTACCTGTGTGTGTGGCACATTGCCTACCTGTGTGTGTGGTGCGTTGCCTACCTGTGTGTGTGGTGCATTGCCTACCTGTGTGTGTGATGCATTGCCTACCTGTGTGTGTGGTGCGTTGCCTATCTGTGTGTGTGGTGTGTTGCCTACCTGTGTGTGTGCCGTGTTGCCTACCTGTGTGTGTGGCATGTTGCCTACCTGTGTGTGTGGCGCATTGCCTACCTGTTTGTGTGGCACGTTGTCTACCTGTGTGTGTGGCGCGTTGCTTACCTGTGTGTGTGGCACATTGCCTACCTGTGTGTGTGGCGCGTTGCCACCTGTGTGTGTGGTGCATTTCCTACCTGTGTGTGTGGCACGTTGTCTGCCTGTGTGTGTGGCGCGTTGCCTACCTGTGTGTGTGGTGCGTTGCCTACCTGTGTGTTTGGTTTGTTGCCTACCTGTGTGTGTGGCGCATTGCCTACCTGTGTGTATGGCTCCCTGTGAGCTTTGAACCTACCCATACCTACCTGTGTGCGTGGCGTGTTGCCTACCTGTGTGTGTGGCCCATTGCATACCTGTGTGTGTGGCTCATTGCCTACCTGTGTGTGTGGCGTGTTGCCTACATGTGTGTGTGGTGTGTTGTCTACCTGTGTGTGTGGCACATTGCGTACCTGTGTGTGTGGCACATTGCCTACCTGTGTGTGTGGTGCATTGCCTACCTGTGTGTGTGGTGCGTTGCCTACCTGTGTGTGTGATGCATTGCCTACCTGTGTGTGTGGTGCGTTGCCTATCTGTGTGTGTGGTGCGTTGCCTATCTGTGTGTGTGGTGCGTTGTCTACCTGTGTGTGTGCCGTGTTGCCTACCTGTGTGTGTGGCATGTTGCCTACCTGTGTGTGTGGTGCATTGCCTACCTGTTTGTGTGGCACGCTGTCTACCTGTGTGTGTGGCGCGTTGCTTACCTGTGTGTGTGGCACATTGCCTACCTGTGTGTGTGGCACGTTGCCTACCTGTGTGTGTGGTGCATTGCCTACCTGTGTGTGTGGCACGTTGTCTACCTGTGTGTGTGGCGCGTTGCCTACCTGTGTGTGTGGCGCGTTGCCTACCTGTGTGTTTGGTGCATTGCCTACCTGTGTGTGTGGCGCATTGCCTACCTGTGTGTATGGCTCCCTGTGAGCTTTGAACCTACCCATACCTACCTGTGTGCGTGGCGTGTTGCCTACCTGTGTGTGTGGCCCATTGCGTACCTGTGTGTGTGGCTCATTGCCTACCTGTGTGTGTGGCGCGTTGCCTACCTGTGTGTGTGGTGCATTGCCTACCTGTGTGTGTGGCGCATTGCCCACCTGTGTGTGTGGCGCATTGCCTACCTGTGTGTGTGGTGCGTTGCCTACCTGTGTGTGTGGCGCATTGCCTACCTGTGTGTGTGGCGCATTGCCTACCTGTGTGTGTGGTGTGTTGCCTACCTGTGTGTGTGGCTCGCTGTGAGGTTTGAACCTACCCATGCCTACCTGTGTGTGTGGCGCGTTGCCTGTGAGGTTAGTGCAGCCTACTACACCATATCAGGAGTTCAGGTGAAAAACACAGTGAGTGCCAATCCAAAAAATTTATTAAAATAAAAAATTGTAATTCTCATTAATTCTACTCTCCTTGTGATGAAATGTCTATTGAGCAATGAATAAAAAATAGGAATGTTAAAAATGAACCTTTTGAAGGGTTGGTATCAATGTTTATCTCAATATTTGAGTTGGCGCTTACTGGGTTTTGCGTCTGATCTCTTCATAATTATTGTGTAGATAACAAAGATACATTCAGTTAATATTGGTGCTCATTGCTAATTCCGTGCACTGGCCGTGGGCACCGAGTTTCTGAGAGTGTGGCTCCCTGCGCAGTTTGTCAATTGTTTGAATTCCGGCCGAGTCAAACTGATGACTTACGAAATTGATACTTGTCGCTACCTAGCCTGGCGCTTGGACTTCATAGGATAGGGCAAGGACTGGTTAGCTCAGTATTAGGATAATGAGACTGAGTGGGATATTGGGCCATGGTGCCGGTGGCCTGGTCTCCTAGTGGGTGCACTGTCACAAAGCCCGTCTTGATATTCAGGCATGTCTTTTTTTTAATAAACCGGCTTTTCAGACTGTTTTTTTAGGTGGGAGGGGAATCGACCCCGGAGATTCGTGCAGATTCGTTGACAACATCCTCGGATGGGGTAGGGGTAGGGTTAGCGGTATGGGTAGGGTTAGGGTTAGGGGTAGGGGTAGGGGTAGGGGTAGGGGTAGGGGTAAGATTACGGGTAGGGGTAGGGTTAGTGCTAGGGTTAGGGGTAGGGTTAGGGTTAGCAGACTGCTTGAATCGATAATCTGGTTTAGTCAAGTGTTTATTATTGTTATTATTATTGTTAACATTATTGTTTTGATTATTGTTAATATTATTGTTGTTATTATTATTGTTGTTAATATTATTGTTGTTAGTATTGTTAATAGTATTGCTAATAGTATTGTTGTTATTATTGTTATTATTGTTATTATTATTGTTATTATTATTATTATTATTGTTGTTATTATTATTATTATTATTGTTGATGATATTATTGTTGTTATTACTCTCAATATTATTGTTATTATTATCATTGGTATTATTGTTGTTAATATTATTGGTGTTATTACTGTTAATATTATTGTTATTATTATTATTGTTGTTAATATTATTGTTTTTTATTATTATTATTGTTATTATTGTTGTTAATATTATTGTTGTTGTTATTGCTGTGTTAATATTATTGTTGTTAGTATTGTTAACAATATTGCTAATATTATTGTTATTATTATTGTTATTATTGTTCCTATTATTGTTGTTATTATTGTTGTTATTATTGTTAGTATTATTGTTGTAGTATTGTTATTATTATTATTGTTATTATTGTTGGTATTACTGTTAATATTATTGTTATTATTATTGTTGTTCTTAGTGTTGTTAATATTATTGTTGTTATTACTGTTAATATTATTGTTGTTATTACTACTGTTAATATTATTGTATTATTATTATTGTTGTTATTATTATTGTTGTTAATATTATTGTTGTTATTATTATTGTTATCATTATTGTTGTTAATATCATTGTTGTTGTTCCTTCTACATCTTAGCGCTTCACGTGACAAACATTCCAGATATCTGCAAAATTATTGGATTTTTCATCATTTCAGCGAGACCTGTTTGGATATTACCTTTGATGTTAGGACGTAACACCCCCCCCCCCCCCCCCCGTAAATAAAGCAAGCTGATGCCATGTTCCATTCAATACCTCCCAGCTGCAATAGATTAGACACCATTTGCCACACTGAGTGATTTCAAAGGGTCAGAGCGTGTGAGCGATGACTACCGGCACTTGTGTGAATCAGACGAGGCGACGAGACAATCTTATCACCCATCTCCTCTGTTCCCCATTAGCCTTTTTACTGATGATTCTATTTTGCAATTCTATCTAAGTCGATGCCATCTGCTGCCGACATATATATATATATATATATATATATATATACATATATAATTTAATATGTGTAAGCTCAAATGGTACACATATATATAACCTAGGATAGTGCAAGCACTGGTTAGCTCAGTATCAGGATACTGTGATTGAGATGGACATCAAGTCACGGTGCTAATGTCCCGGTTTCCCAATGGGGCAGTGCTGTAATGTCGCCATCAGTATGCACTGTCACAAGTCGGTACCCCTCCTGATATGATATTAGATGTTGCAAGGATGTAAGACTCGAACAAACAAATAAGTATTCCACCCCACCATTCCTCACTCAGTTCAGTTCAAGCCACTCAACCCCACCCCACGTCACCCCACGTCACCCCATGTCACCCTACTTCACCCCACGTAACCCCACGTCACCCCACTTCACCCCACGGCACTACACGTCACCCCACATCACCCCACGTCACCTCACGTCATCCCACATTACCCCACGTCATCCACGTCACTCCACTTCACCCACGTGCCCCGCCCCACCTGTCCCGACCAGACGCCAGGAGAAGGTTGTGACGTCACACTCGCGCGTTGTATTCGAACCAAAGCGAGGCTGCCCCTAAACGCTCACTTTCTGCAGCTTCTACCTTTCTTGTGTTTGATGTCGTTCGAGGATGCCCGCTATATTTGACATTATTGCACATCATATCAGGGGGACATTCAAATAGTATGTGCCGCTGAGGGGGCGGGGAGGGGGTGTTGGTGTTATCGTTATACGTCGTGTATGTTCCAGCGCGACACAACATTCTTTACGAGAGGATTGGTGCCTAATTTTGACAAAAATAGCGTTACATAATGTTTGAACGGCCCCTTGCATTGAGGGCTCCCCTCAGTAACTAGATGGGGTGGCGTAATAAGTTGAGCTTCCGACTCTCGTTTTGGTAGACCGTGAGATTTGAACCCATGGCTTCGAAAGCTGGTCGAATCAAACCAATGATATATACAATTTATTTTCTTTCTAGTCATGCGCTCGGCATCATTAGGATAGGGCAATGATTGGCTGGTCCAGTGTCAGGATAATGTGACTGAGTGGGATATTGGGTCATGGTTCTGGTAGCCTGGTCACCCAGTGGGGCAGCACTGTAAAGTCACCAGGAGTGCACACTATCACAAGTTGGTATCCGTCTTGATATGACCATAGATGTTGCCAGCAGGTTAAACTGCAAGAAGCCCCCATGCCCTAAGTACCTTGTGCAGCTAACTGTGTTTGGTTTGATAATGACCGACTCGGTTTCCACAGAGTGCGTGTAAGACAAGCAGCAGAACGAATTTAAATCTGTCCTCAGTACGTGTTGAAGATAGCGCTTCATCGGAGATGAAATCTCTGTCTCCATATTACCTATTGTAACCAATGAAATGTGCCACACCATCCTTGTATTCCACGGCGCCTCGGAATGGATCCTACTAATGACGCAGCTCAATTCAACTTACATGCTTATTTTATTATTATTATTAAAGTTTGTATTACTTGGTATTATTCAATTTTTTGTTGTTGCATTCGGGTGCTATTTTTCTGACCGTATATATTGCTGAATATAATATATATATTATCTTAATTGAAAACTAGCTGGAATATCACTGCTTCGGCACAGACAAAAGACATATTCGGCAGAATAAATATTTTTACCAACAAACAAAGAAAAAAAGAAAAAAAACAAGAACTCATCGCGCATAGATATAGGACTGTTTCACTAGTATAGTAATGTATCTAGGACTTCAGGTGTGTAGATACTTAGTGTGGTGGGTTCTTACTTGTGTAGGAGACGAGTGATGCTGTGTGCTTAGGGCTATTTCCGGTTGCGGAGGGAGAATGACGATTGTTGCCAGTGTGTGATTAGTTTGTTTATTGTTGATTTACGTCCTAGCAAAATCTAATGTCATATCAGGACGGGTACCGACTTGTGACAGTGTGCACTCATGGGGACTTTATAATGCTGCCCCACTGGGAGACCAGGCCACCAGCACCATGACTTGATATCCCACTCAGTCACATTATCCTGACACCAAGCCAACCAGTCTTTGACCTATCCTAATAATGCCAAGCACCAGGCTAAGAAGCAACACTTATCAAGTTTTAAGTCATTGGTTTGACTCAACCAGGGTTCGAACCCACGAAGCCATGGGTTCGGATCACCCGATCTCCTAAAGCAGGAGACGGACGCTCAACTCATTCGGCCATCCCGTCCGGTCGTGTGATTCATTGGTTGTCAAGGTTACACATGGTTAGATACTTGGTTCACTTATTAGTGTCTTAGGGCCGAAGACCTGGGAAGCAGGGGTGGGAGGATGACAATCACGAAGAGCCGTGTGGCTGACGGGTGTCAGAGGCAGAGTGAAGCAAGAGTGGGATCTGAAGGCTGGAGGAAGTGTGTCTGAGTGGGAGGTTGTGATTGGCTCTGGGGACGAGCCTATCAGGCAGTGGGTTGTGGGTTGTGAGTGGCAGGTGGCTGCTTCGCTGACCCCCCCCCCCCCCCACAGTAATGACAACCAATCAGCGACTTCTCGCTCATTTAAACCCATTCAGCATTTATTGTTGCATAAAAGGGACTATTACTCCATTAAATATAACCTATTACTACAAAAGTATAGGGTGCTTAGCTTTTACATGTGCATGCCAAAATTAATGTTGAATGTATTGTCTTCGAATATCTCCAAAGATGGGTGCTCGTGATAAAAGTTACTTCAAATAAAGTAAGATATAACGCTTAACCTAATATTGTATCTGGAAAATAAGGTTAGAGACTCAAACCCATCTTGGCCATACAAGTTTAATCAACTGTACCAAATAAACAAAATCAAACCAAGTGTAGCAAATCAACAACATAAATCAAATGTACCAAATAAGTAACATAAATCAAATATAACAAATAAGCAACATAAATCAAGTGCAACAAATACATAACATTAATCAAATTTAACAATTAAACAATGTAAATCAAATGTATCAAATACACATACATCAAATATAACAAATAAAAGACATAAACCAAATGTAGCAAATAAAGAACACAAATCAAATGTAACATATACCATAAATCAAATGAAAAATATAAAGAAAATATGTCAAATGCAAACAATAAACACCATAGATCAAACGTAGCACGTAAACTACTGAAACCAAATGTAACAAATAAATAACATAATCCAAGCCATGCAAATAAAAAACATAAATCAAATATGACAAATAACCAACATAAATCAAAGCATAACAAATAAACAACATAAACCAAGAATAGCAAACGAACATCATAAATCAAATATAACAAATAAACAACATAAACCAAGTATAGCAAACACACATCATAAATCAAAGTGTAACAAATAAACAACATACACCAAGTATAGCAAACACACAACATGAATCAAAGTGTAACAAATAAACAACATAAATCAACACAAATAAACAACATACATTAAATGTAGCAAAGAACATCGATCAACGTGTAACAAATAAACAACATAAATCAACACAAATAAACAACATACATTAAATGTAACAAAGAACATAGATCAAAATGTAACAAATAAACAACATAAATCAACACAAATAAAAAACACACATTAAATCTAACAAAGAACATCGATCAAAGTGTAACAAATAAACAACATACATCAACACAAATAAACAACATACATTAAATGTAACAAAGAACATATATCAAAGTGTAACAAATAAACAACATAAATCAACACAAATAAACAACACCCATTAAATCTAACAAAGAACATAGATCAAAGTGTAACAAATAAACAACATAAATCAACACAAATAAACAACATACATTAAATGTAACAAAGAACGTAGATCAAAGTGTAACAAATAAACAACATAAATTAAATGTAACAAAGAACATAGATCAAAGTGTAACAAATAAACCACATAAATCAACACAAATAAACAACAAAGTGCAGGTGATGCAAACACTGTTAAGTCTGGCGGGCCCAGTAGCTGCTCACTCATCTGCTCATGACTATTTGCTGAGTATTGTGCGTCAGACCCTAATGCCAGCATTAGTGTGGTCGTGTCCGAGGGAAATTTGAGCAGTTAAATAAGGACGACGTGAAATAAGGCACTGAGCGCGTGTTTTAACGCCCGCACAAGATGGCGGCCACTCTTTGAAGGCTTCTTCTCAAGTTGAGGCCCTTTTATCATCAGTTACTGGCAGGAAATGTGAGGAAAGGCACGGGTGTTTGTTAGTTAAAGGGGCAGTAACAGGGCACGGGTGTTTGTTAGTTAAATGGGCAGTTACAAGGCACAGGTGTTTGCTAGTTAAAGGGGCAGTTACAAGGCACAGGTGTTTGTTAGTTAAAGGGGCAGTAACAGGGCATGGGTGTTTGTTAGTTAAAGGGGCAGCAACAAGGCACGGGTGTTTGTTAGTTAAATGGGCAGTTACAAGGCACAGGTGTTTGCTAGTTAAAGGGGCAGTTACAAGGCACAGGTGTTTGCTAGTTAAAGGGGTAGTTACAAGGCACAAGTGTTTGTTAGTTAAAGGGGCAGTTACAAGGCACAGGTGTTTGCTAGTTAAAGGGGCAGTTACAAGGCACAGGTGTTTGTTAGTTAAATGGGCAGTAACATGGCACGGGTGTTTGTTAGTTAAAGGGGCAGTAACAAGGCCTGGGTGTTTGCTAGTTAAAGGGGCAGTTACAAGGCATGGGTGTTTGTTAGTTAAAGGGGCAGTAACATGGCACAGGTGTTTGTTAGTTAAAGGGGCAGTCACAAGGCACGGGTGTTTGTTAGTTAAAGGGGCAGTAACACGGCACGGGTGTTTGTTAGTTAAAGGGGCAGTAGCAAGGCACGGGTGTTTGTTAGTTAAAGGGGCAGTAACAAGGCACGGGTGTTTGTTAGTTAAAGGGGCAGTAACAAGACACAGGTGTTTGTTAGTTAAAGGGGCAGTAACATGGAACGGGTGTTTGTTAGTTAAAGGGGAAGTAACAAGGCACAGGGGTTTGTTAGTTAAAGGGGCAGTAACATGGCATAGGTGTTTGTTAGTTAAAGGGGCAGTCACAAGGCACGGGTGTTTGTTAGTTAAAGGGGCACTAACAAGGCACAGGTGTTTGTTAGTTAAAGGGGCAGTAACAAGGCCCGGGTGTTTGTTAGTTAAAGGGGCAGTCACAAGGCATGGGTGTTTGTTAGTTAAAGGGGCAGTAACATGGCACAGGTGTTTGTTAGTTAAATGGGCAGTAACATGGCACGGGTGTTTGTTAGTTAAAGGGGCAGTAACAAGACACAGGTGTTTGTTAGTTAAAGGGGCAGTAACAAGGCCCGGGTGTTTGTTAGTTAAAGGGGCAGTCACAATGCATGGGTGTTTGTTAGTTAAAGGGGCAGTCACAAGGCATGGGTGTTTGTTAGTTAAAGGGGCAGTAACAAGACACAGGTGTTTGTTAGTTAAATGGGCAGTAACATGGCACGGGTGTTTGTTAGTTAAAGGGGCAGTAACAAGGCGTGGGTGTTTGCTAGTTAAAGGGGCAGTAACAAGGCATGGGTGTTTGTTAGTTAAAGGGGCAGTAACATGGAACGGGTGTTTGTTAGTTAAAGGGGCAGTCACAAGGCACGGGTGTTTGTTAGTTAAAGGGGCAGTAACAAGGCATGGGTCTTTGTTAGTTAAAGGGGCAATAACAAGACACAGGTGTTTGTTAGTTAAATGGGCAGTAACAAGGCCTGGGTGTTTGTTAGTTAAAGGGGCACTAACAAGCCATGGGTGTTTGTTAGTTAAAGGGGCAGTAACAAGGATTGTGTGTTTGTTAGTTAAAGGGGCAGTAACAAGGCACAAGTGTGTGTTAGTTAAATGGGCAGTAACAATGCCTGGGTGTTTGTTAGTTAAAGGGGCAGTAACAAGGCATGGGTGTTTGTTAGTTAAAGGGGCAGTAACATGGCACAGGTGTTTGTTAGTTAAAGGGGCAGTAACAAGGCGTGGGTGTTTGCTAATTAAAGGGGCAGTAACAAGGCATGGGTGTTTGTTAGTTAAAGGGGCAGTACCATGGAACGGGTGTTTGTTAATTAAAGGGGCAGTAACAAGGCACGGGTGTTTGTTAGTTAAAGGGGCAGTAACAAGGCATGGGTGTTTGTTAGTTAAAGGGGCAGTCACAAGGCATGGGTGTTTGTTAGTTAAAGGGGCAGTCACAAGGCATGGGTGTTTGTTAGTTAAAGGGGCAGTAACAAGGCATGGGTGTTTGTTAGTTAAAGGGGCAGTAACAAGACACAGGTGTTTGTTAGTTAAAGGGGCAGTAACACGGCCCGGGTGTTTGTTAGTTAAAGGGGCAGTAACAAGGCATGGGTGTTTGCTAGTTAAAGGGGCAGTAACAAGGCATGGGTGTTTGTTAGTTAAAGGGGCAGTCACAGGGCATGGGTGTTTGTTAGTTAAATGGGCAGTAACAAGACACAGGTGTTTGTTAGTTAAAGGGGCAGTAGCAAGGCATGGGTGTTTGTTAGTTAAAGGGGCAGCAACAAGGTGAGGGTGTTTGTTAGTTAAAGGGGCAGTAACATGGCACGGGTGTTTGTTAGTTAACGGGGCAGTAACAAGGCACGGGTGTTTGTTAGTTAAAGGGGCAGTAACAAGCCATGGGTGTTTGTTAGTTAAAGGGGCAGTAACATGGCATGGGTGTTTGTTAGTTAAAGGGGCAGTCACAAGGCACATGTGTTTGTTAGTTAAAGGGGCAGTAACAATGCATGGGTGTTTGTTAGTTAAAGGGGCAGTCACCAGGCATGGGTGTTTGTTAGTTAAAGGGGCAGTAACACAACACAGGTGTTTGTTAGTTAAAGGGGCAGTAGCAAGGCATGGGTGTTTGTTAGTTAAAGGGGCAGCAACAAGGCGAGGGTGTTTGTTAGTTAAAGGGGCAGTAACATGGCATGGGTGTTTGTTAGTTAAAGGGGCAGTAACATGGCCCTTTCAACTTGAGCCGTTCACATTTATCACGGTCAGGTATGACTAGTAAATAATGTGTATGTATACTGGCCGCGGTGGCAGAATCGGTAGAGCGCAGGCTTCCCGTGCGGAAGGTCGGGAGTTCGGATCCCAGCCAGAGTTAAGCCAATGACTTATAACATGTATACTTGTCGCTACCGAGCCTGGCACCCATCATTACTAGGTAGGAGATATAAGGACTGGTTAGCACAGTATCAGGATAATGTGACTGTGCACTCACCTCTCAGGCAACAATCCACAGTCTGCACTCACCTCTCAGGCAAAGAGCCACAGTCTGCACTCACCTCTCAGGCAACAATCCACAGTCTGCACTCACCTCTCAGGCAACGAGCCACAGTCTGCACTCACCTCTCACGCAACGAGCCACAGACTGCACTCATCTCTCAGGCAACAATCCACAGTCTGCACTCACCTCTCAGGCAACGAGCCACAGACTGCACTCACCTCTCAGGCAACGAGCCACATAGACAGGCAGGCGTAGATAAGGTGATGCCATTAGGGAGCTTATGTGGTATAATGTCGAACCCACACCCCTTGCACAACGGGCCAGTGTAGGCGCAATATTTCCCATTTCCATCCCCCCCCCCCCCCCATGACACTGGTTACAGAGACGGGCAAGAAGCAGTTTGCCACACAATAGTAGGTAGGAAATTAATCACAGGCTACATTGATTAAAAGTGAATTTGAAACCCCTTCACTATGTCCTATAAATAATGTATTTCCACCCAACCCTTCCCTGTATGACATCACAGACTGAGCTATCTGAGCTCCAACGCAGTAAGTATGGATTGATCTGTCTAGGACTATTAAACCCAGCGCCCATGGATAGTCTTAGTTCAAATTGGTTAATATTTCAAGAATTTGAACATTTTGCTGAGATAGAGTAAATATTCTGGTCACGAATAATGGGATTTATCCATCTCTTGCTTGACGTCACAGAACTGCTATTAGTAGCCGCCGGGCACCCAGTCTAATGGTTTTGGACAGGCCAGACGCCACCAGCTGGGTTCGATCCGAAATATCTTATTGCAAGGATAATGTAGTTCAGATTTCTAGAATGTGAATATTTTGTTGAGATACATCGAGTTTTCCAGAACAGAATGCATGTTGAAAGCGGGTGCTGAGATCGTTAATGTTTTCTTACAGGAATACGAGAGCTATTTACTCTCATGTCACGTGACCCGGAACTACTTCCACAAAACGCCTGTCACCAAAGCTGGTCAGATAATTTCCAATTTGATTAAATGTATCAGGTTTGTTTGTTGGTATTTTACATCTTGATAACATGCAAGGTCATATCAGGATGGGTACCGACTTGTGGCAGTGCGCAATCATGGTGACTTTATAGTGTTGCCACATTGGGAGACCAGGCCACTGGCACCATGACTTGCTTTCCAACTCAGTCACATTATCCTGATACTGATATAACCAGTCCTTGCCCTATCCTAGTAATGCCGAGCCCCAGGCTAGATAGCCACAAGTATCAATTTTGTAAGTCAATTTTTGAGCAAGTTTTAACCTCCCGACCTTTCGCACGAGAAGTCTGTGCTCTACCGATTTGACCACGGCGTCTGGTGAAAATGTGTGAATACACGAGGAAGAATCAACAGGAAGAAACATTTCCTCATTTAAAAAAGCCACCATGGTTGTGCATTTGTTCTTCACCATTACCTTCTGCAACACATGCTTTTAGTTGACATTTAGTCCATCAAATAGTACCTTTTAGTGAAAATCGATATATTTCAATAAGAGAAACAAACCCCACCTACGCACACACAAAACCCGTTCAACAATTAAAAAAATCCACCAAACTTCAGAGCTCTGTATTTACTCCCATTGCGAGCAGACAACATTTTAAAAGAGCAGACGACACAACGCAGTTGGTGACGAATGGGATAAAAATGGGTGGAAATGGCGCGTTCTGAAACACGCGTCTGGATGGGATGGAACGCCAGCGTCTTCCCGGCAGCATCGTGAAAGGGGCTCATCTGCAGGAAGCCGCGCTGCTGAACACTGTTTGTGAAATTAACTGTGCCCAACTCCCAACATCCAGCATTTAACGATTTCACACTGCCTCGCTTAAAGCTGCATAATCCGCTAAAACCATCAAATTTTCTAAAGTAAAGTTTGTTTGATATAATGACGCCTCTAGCACACATTGCATTTTTGTTATTGTACAATTGACTATTAGACGTCAAGCATATGGTCATTTTGACATATTTCTTTGGAGGAAACCCACTGCCGCCACATAGGCTACTCTTTCCAATAAGCAGCACGGGGTATTTTATATGCACTTTCCCACAGACAGGATGTCCCATACCACAGCCTTTGATGAACCAGTTGTTGACCACTGGTTGGAACGGAAAATAGCACAAACTGCAAATGGGTCCAGTGAGAAGGATCGATAGGATGACCGACACCTTCACATGTGGACATTCTACTGCCTGAACTACGTCCCGCTCCATCTCGTTTAAAGGTGGGTAATTCGATGGTATCGAGTTTCTACCATTGTCTGAGATAAATATATTAGGTTGCTATGCTGCTGTTCTGTTGTACTGCTATTCTGCTGTACTGCTGTACTGCTGTACTGCTATACTAATATACTGCTGTACTACTGTACTGGTGTACCGCTGTACTGCTATAGTGCTATACTGCTATAGTGCTATACTGATATACTGATATACTGCTATAATGCTGTACTGCTATACTGCTGTACTGCTGTACTGCTATACTGCTGTACTGCTGTACCTCTGTACTGCGGTACTGCTGTACTACAGTTCTGCTATACTACTATTCTGCTGTACTGCTGTACTACTGTACTGCTGTACTGCTATGCTGCTGTACGGTTGTGCTGCTATACTGATATACTGATATAATGCTGTACTGCCATACTGCTGTACTTCTATAATGCTGTACTTCTATACTTCAATACTGCTATACTGTTATACTGCTATACTGCTATAGTGCTATACTTCTATAATGCTGTACTTCTATAATGTTGTACTGCTATACTGCTATACTGATATAATGCTGTACTGCTATACTGCTATACTGCTATACTGCTATAGTGCTATACTTCTATAATGCTGTACTACTATGCTGCTATGCTGCTAAACTGCTATACTACTATGCTGCTATGCCTGAAAATAGTCACAATAAAGAATATGTCATTTTGATGCGCACACCAACATTAAGTTCATGTTTTCACTTCAAACGTCTGAATGTCATTTACAATAAAAGTCACTTCAAACTAACGTAAAAGTAGATCATATAACAACCTAATGTTCTCAGAAAAGGCAGAAACTCAAAACCATCGGACCAACCAACTTCTACAAAACGGACACAATAAATACCACTAACTTTTCTCCATGAATGTGGCCCTTATTTGATTAAATACAGCTAACTTTTCTTCATGAATGTGGCCCTTATTTGATTAAATACAGCTAAACTTTCTCCATGAATGTGGCCCTTATTTGATTAAATACGGCTAACTTTTCTCCATGAATGTGGCCCTTATTTGATTAAATACAGCTAACTTCTTTTCATGAATGTGGCCCTTATTTGATTAAATTCAGCTAACTTTTCTTCATGAATGTGGCCCTTATTTGATTAAATACGGCTAACTTTTCTCCATGAATGTGGCCCTTATTTGATTAAATACAGCTAACTTCTTTTCATGAATGTGGCCCTTATTTGATTAAATACAGCTAACTTTTCTTCATGAATGTGGCCCTTATTTGATTAAATACAGCTAACTTCTTTTCATGAATGTGGCCCTTATTTGATTAAATACGGCTAACCTTTCTTCATGAATGTGGCCCTTATTTGATTAAATTCAGCTAACTTTTCTTCATGAATGTGGCCCTTATTTGATTAAATACAGCTAACTTTTCTTCATGAATGTGGCCCTTATTTGATTAAATACAGCTAACTTTTCTCCATGAATGTGGTCCTTATTTGATTAAATACAGCTAACTTTTCTTCATGAATGTGGCCCTTATTTGATTAAATACAGCTAACTTTTCTTCATGAATATGGCCCTTATTTGATTAAATACAGCTATGTTTTCTTCATGAATGTGGCCCTTATTTGAGTAAATACAGCTAACTTCTTTTCATGAATGTGGCCCTTATTTGATTAAATACGGCTAACATTTCTTCATGAATGTGGCCCTTATTTGATTAAATACAGCTAACTTTTCTTCATGAATGTGGCCCTTATTTGATTAAATACAGCTAACTTTTCTTCATAAATATGGCCCTTATTTGATTAAATACAGCTAAGTCTTCTTCATGAATGTGGCCCTTATTTGAGTTACAAATATGCATGGCTATGATCCACTTTCTTCATGAATGTGGCCCTTATTTGATTAAATACAGCTAACTTTTCTTCATGAATGTGGCCCTTATTTGATTAAATACAGCTAACTTTTCTCCATGAATGTGGTCCTTGTTTGATTAAATACAGCTAACTTTTCTTCATGAATGTGGCCCTTATTTGATTAAATACAGATAACTTTTCTTCGTGAATATGGCCCTTATTTGATTAAATACAGCTAACTTTTCTTCATGAATGTGGCCCTTATTTGCTGCCGACACGGCATTAAATCGTGACCAATGAATCAATCGATCAAACCCAGAGCATTCTGCCCACAGTTTCCACCCGATACACAACACCACCTGTTTGTCTCGTGACGTAGCGAATTTAAGAGTGCGCACATTCGATGTGCAATTAGAAACTCGGCCTGTTACTTGTCGCTGCCTAGCCTAGTGCTCAGCATTATTAGGATAAGGCATGGACTAGCCTAGTGCTCAGTATTATTAGGATAAGGCATGGACTAGCCTAGTGCTCAGCATTATTAGGATAAGGCATGGACTAGCCTGGTGCTCATCATTATTAGGATAAGGCATGGACTAGCCTAGTGCTCATCATTATTAGGATAAGGCATGGACTGGTTAGCTCCGTGTAAGGATAATGTGACTGAGTGGGATATCAGGTCAAGGTGCCGGTGACATGATCTCTCAGTAAGTGTGTCAGCGCTATTAAATCGCCATGAATGCGCACTGCCACAAGTCGGCACCCCTCATATGACCTTAGATGTTGGCAGGACGCAAACCCCCAAACAAACAAAGGTCCCCGTCCAGAGCTAAATGTCTGACTGACTGGCCCATTTAGCATTCATAGGGTTTGCTTCTCCAGACACGACGCTGGCGACATCATGTGGCGGACTCTGCCTCTTCCATGCGCAGCTAATATGATTCGTTCGCCGCGCATGCGCAGCAAATAGAAGCGCCGAGTGTTGGTCGGTACTTCAAACATGTGTTCCAAGTGGCGCCATTTGCCATGGCAACCAGACTATCTGCCCGGCTTCCGAAGCCAGTCACAGATAGATTTAGTCTTGTCACCACCGGTCTCATAATAATATGGTCAACGAAATTGTACTTAATACAAAAAGACTGTTTAATAGCATCCATTTATATACTAATATCATGGGGATGATGAACATGGAAATACACCGACATCTCTTGCATTCTAGGCCAGTGTACGTCTTCTTACCAAACACACCCTGTTTAAAAAAAAAGTCATGTGACCAGATGTTTAATACAAGTTTTCTCTGAAGAAAGAAATATAAGCCAACATAGAACATTTAGAGAAGGTTTGTAGTTGATTCCAATTAACCAAACTCCCCCCAAAACGGTCAAGTGATCAGATGTTTAAAATAAACTTTCTGTAAAGAAAGAAAGAACAAAATAGAAGCGATCATAGAAGATTTAGTGAAGCGCTGCAGCTGCAGCCGTATACCAAACACGGCGTGCTTAATCACAGTCAGGTAACCAGTGGTAACCAGGTGTTTAATGAAAGCTTTCTCTGAAGAAGCAAATGAAAACCAACATATACAAAACACACCCTGTTAACAAACAACAAATTAAGAAAAGAAAAAAAGGTCAGGTGACGAGATAATTAATACAATTTAAACGCTTTCTCTAAAGAAGAACATAAACTGTTCAAAACCACCATAGAACATTCAGTGAAATGTCACAGTTCCTGCTAATTACTAAACACACCCTGTTCAAAGCCACCATAGGACATTCAATGAAATGTCACAGTCCCTGCTGATTACTAAACACACCCTGTTAAATAAAATAAAATAAATTTTTAAATTAAAAAAATCAGGTGACGAGATGACTCATAACTTTTTCTGAAGAAGACAATTAAAGGCAGCATAGAATATTTAGTGAAACGCAGTCGCTGCGTATTACCAAAACACCCCCGTGTGTACTTACACGTCGTCAGAATGAGCGAGAACCACAAGCCCGTCAAGAGCACGACCAATTTCCACCTCAACTTGACGACCCTCATCGTGACGGCCAGCGTAATCCCGGGTAATCCTAAGCAGTAATCCTCAGCGGTAATCCTCAACACTAATCCTCAGCACTAATTCTCAACACTAATCCTGAACACTAATCCTCCTAGACGCTCCTCCTCCTGTCTTATTCCCGCGACTATCCTCTGGTGATTAATGCGCATGCGTCATCGAGTACCAGATATCTGGGCTGTAGGTAGGTACCCTGTTGGGGTTGGGGTGTGGCTGGGGATGAGGGTGATGCATTCAATTGCAGCAATCCCATTTCTCAGATTTCTCAGCGAAATCATTGATTTCAGCGAAAAGCGAGTTTCCAACTCAGCAGGGAAAAAAATCCTGTCCATGAAAAAACACTTACTTTTGATTATTTGTTATTCGTTAAGTTCTAAAACAGTTGGAATTTCAAGGCGAAATGACATCCAAGTAGGTGCCAGGTTGCACTATTTTAATCGTCAGTTGCAACATGTTTCCGGGGAGGGGGAGGCCATGCCCCTGGACAGCGCTAGGTTTTCAGGGATTGTTTAGTTTTGTCACTGGGGCCCCTCATCTGGGTCCGGGTAATCCTCTGTTGTGTCTCCTGTGTAGATACATCTCTGGGCCCGTCTTGGCCGATCCTGTGCTACTCCTGGCTCTAAAGGACCAAGTCGTGCAGGTACCATATGTACCTGAATATAAGCCAACTTCAAATATAAGTCTTGGGGGATTTATGCACGAAATATCTGGAATTAGGCCTAACTCGACTATAGGTAAAGCCTCATTTTATTTACTGACAAATTAAACTTCATTCATAGACATGCACAAATGACAAATGCCAACATCACTGGTCACTCAAAAACCTTCACAGTCAGACCCGTCATCAGACTCCTCCAGAAACTGCAGTACCTGCTCATGACTAAGAGCATTACTGTAATACTCATCACCAGTGTCAATGCGAATGTCATTGTCCTCAGTCATCATTACGGACTGAGTCAGACTCATCTTGCCACAAGACGTCATCCTGAGTGCCATCCATGCTCCCTCAGGGGCTATTGCAAGTATAACTATAAGACAACTTCAGAATAGCACATGTTATTGTGGTCAATTTCCTCGAGTTATATTCGAGTATATACGGTAGTAGCTTCTTGACTGTCTCGGCTGTTTTATCGGCAGGTCCCGATCCCCCTGGTGTGGTGGACGGTAAGGGAACCCGTCAGGCCCCGTGTGGACCCGGGACCGTCCCTCAGTGCACACCTCGCATCCCGTCCCTTAGATGTTGCCAGGACGTAAAACTCCAACAACCAATCAAAACGAGGCGGTTCGATCCCACACGTGCCGACGTCCAATGCCACATCTGCTTCAGGTTTCCGAAATGATAGACAGATATAAATACATCCGTATTTGGAGCAGTCTGCACTCACCTCACAGGTAAGGGGTCGTATAGACAGGTAGGCGTGGATAGGGTGATTGTATCAGGGAGCCTAGGTAGTGTAATGGTTAGTGTAGTAGTCTGCACTGACCTCACAGGCAAGGGGCCGAATAGACAGGTAGGCGTGGATAGGGTGCTTGTATCAGGGAGCCTCGGTAGTGTAATGGTTAGTGTAGTAGTCTGCACTCACCTCACAGGTAAGGGGCCCGTATAGACAGGTAGGCATGGATAGGGTGATTGTATCAGGGAGCCTAGGTAGTATGATGGTTAGTGTAGTAGTCTGTACTCACCTCACAGGCACGGGCCCGTATAGACAGGTAGGCATGGATAGGGTGAATGTATCAGGGAGCCTAGGTAGTGTAATGGTTAGTGTAGTAGTCTGCACTCACCTCACAGGCAAGGTCCCGTATAGACAGGTAGGCAAGGATAGGGTGATTGCATCACGGAGCCTAGGTAGTGTGATGGGTTAGCAGGCTAGCTCCGGAATGGCAGGAGGTGTGGGTTCGACTCCTGCTCTAGGCACGATGTTTCCTATTTTCATCGGCACCCCCCCCCCCCCTCCACACCCAATATTATTTGGTGAGTGATGATTGGGCTGTAATTAGATAAATAACACAGCACTGTTTTGTGCACTCACATAATTGATGCAACATATTCTTTTCATATAATTTTATTTCTGTCTTTGTTATAATGGCGAACTTTGGTTTCGAATGCGTTATTTGGATTTTTACTATTTCTACAATGATGAATTCGAAAATCTGTACTATTTTAATATGCCAATATTATTATCAAATTAAGCGGTGCTACCTGGTCTAGTTCTATCAGTCCTAACTAACCGGAAGTGGCGCTTCATGTCGGTTCCGCTCACACCTGGCGGGCTAAGGGGCAGGACGGGAAAGGGGGGGGGGCGGGTGTCAATTATCACTCCAGCACCTGCTGCTTCCAGCCATACATCACCAGCTGCCAGATTCTTTAAAAAAATAAATTAAAAAAATTTGTTTAAATTGTTCTAAAACTAATTGTATTGATTGTAAGCGGGTGCTATTGACCGTACCCAGTCAGATTCAGAGTTCACTAAACGTAACGAAGCACCAATTTATTATTGCACCATTGATTAGGCGCAAAGGCTAATGAGCACATTGTGTGTGGCTCCATGTATTTATGGAGGAATTATATCTTTTGACCACACAAACAAAATGCTTTCCTTATGAATTAAAGAGGGTCCTCAATGGGGAAATCAGCAGGGGGAGATCGTGCATTACTATGTAATAAACTCCACAGTAGAAAAGGTAGCGTTTCTTCGCCATTCTCGATTCTCACAAATTAGAAGTGGGAGTAAAATAAGCCGTGCCTATAGCCGTTCTATATTTTTGAAGCCCCACTTCGCATTGCAATGATTGGTTTATTACGCCTGCCCCATATGATTCCATCATTGTGCTGCCTGCACCAGGGATTTCCCACCCATCCTTCGAGCTTCGATTCACAAAATAAACACTTTTTCTTCCCAATAATTATCCAAGTTTCATCATCGGAAGACAATTAGAAGTTGGATAATGATTTTTGAACTTCTTCGAAATATTAGAAATCCTTTATACAATTTTGCTTTATTATTATGTTTGTGTGTGCAAGTCCTATATTTTCTATAAATTCTCTCAGTTTGGGTCGATCATGCAAGGACTTGTTGATTGGATTGGGTCTTTACGCGGAGTAGCTTGGTGGAGTTTTGGCATATTATTTCCAACCAGCCAATCAGCGACTTCCAAAATGCCTTTGTACAACCAATCAGCATCAACTTGCGGATGCGCTAGGGGACCAGTTGAATTATCTGAACGCCATCACTGTGTCCTGGTCTCTCCAGTCCCTCACCACCATACTTTGCGCTGTCTCTGTGCCTCCGGTGCGACTGACACTGGTCTACATCCGGTGGAGGAGAGCAGGGTAGGTGGAGCCACCTGTACAGTGTTGGTCTTACCGAGTATAACAAATAAAGTAATAATTAACCCTTATGTATCTTTATACTTGCATAATTCGTTATACATCACACACATATATATATATATATATATATATATATATATAGAAGAGTCACTGGGTGGTTTAGAGTGGGTGGTTTAGAGTGGGTGGTTTAGACTGGATGGTTTAGCATAGGTGGTTTAGAGTGGGCGGTTTAGAGTGGGTGGTGTAGAGTGGGTGGTTTAGAGTGCGTGGTTTAGGGAGTTCTACATTGCATTTAATTGCGCATGCCTGCACAGTTATTTCAGAATCGTCTCCTGTCTTTGATGTCAATTTGCCAGGTGTGTGGAGAAAGATCGGCAACATCAGTGACATCTAGCGGAGAAGGCAGTCAGCGTTCGCATTCCTGACTGTCAACCATCACCCCCCTCGCCTCCACCGTCACCCTCACCTCGCCTCACCCTCACCTCGCCTCACCCCACCTATCTGCCCAGCTGCGTCAGCATCCAATCACTGCAAAACAAAAGCCGCATACAAACTCGTCAGCGCACCAGCGTCAAGGTCAAGGCCGCGACCCATTCGCTGTGCAGGCATGGCAATGCGTTGTGTTAGTTCACGTCAGCGTCGCCAGTGGCGCCACACGCCAGACACCGGAAGTCATCAGCACCCACTTCCGGAGGGTGGCTTGTCACTTCTAGCTGGTCCGGGGTCGCGCAGTGCGGCAGTCACAACGCGCATGCGCAGCGGTGTCTTGCTGCTACGGTTACTTCCGGTTGTGATATCACTGACGTTGGCCTGGAGGAAGAAGAAAAAATGTCACCTTTCTGTTGAAATCAACAGTTATTAACAAAGCAAGCAAGGCTTAGACATTATGGAATGAATGTCTAAAGGGCAAAACATGGGTAAGGCTAGAAAAGGAAAATCGCGCAATGGTCATCGCCTTCAAATCTGCACCATGACCCGATATGCTCTATTTTGTAGATACCCTCTCCATAGCACACACAACCAATATAGAGCCCAACAACCTCTTCACCAAGGATATTTCAATATCTACCATTGACATCAACAATGATATAATAGAGCGTATCAAAGCAGCCACCAACACGGACAAAACATTACAGGAAATAACATGTCTAGCAAGTAATGGATGGCCTACGGAAAACAAAAAGATAGCGCCTGAAATAAAACCCTTTTTGACTTACAAACAAAACACCACAACATCAGATGGCCTATTATTAAAGGGAACACAAATAACAATTCCAAAAGCATTTCAATCAGAAATTACATGAGTCGCATCAAAGACCCTATAATACTAAGACGGCTCACTCCCTATCTCTCCCATGGTAATGTAAATTTCGCAGTGCCACCTTGTGGTGGGTTTGATCAGCCCAGCTGCTGGTTGGTGTTTCACATGTAAACACATACAATTATAGTATACATTAGATAGGTAAGTATGAATACACATCAATATGAAATTGATATGAACAAATACACATCATCATCAGCATCATCATCATCAGCATCACCATAATCACACATCTTTCACATTCATATATACATTTATACATATAATATATCACCTGTTTAACCAAGAGTCCACCAAGTGGTGGGTTTGATCATTTTGATTACACAATACAGACTGAGTGAGCCGTCTTAGTATAATAGGGTCTTTGGTCGCATTTAGGAATTGCGAAATGTAAGCAACTAGCTAGGATTACCGTTTTTAGGCCAGACATGAACAGCCAATTAGAAGATAAAGTCTCCAGGTGCCAGATTTGTCAAGAATTCAGAAACATGCAACAGAAAGAACGACTAGTAAACCACGCGTTCCTAAATGTCCCATTCCAAAAAGTGGGAGTACACCTTTTTCATGTAAACAACACCTAAGTACACACTAATAATTGATTATTACACAAAATTCCCTGAGGTACTAGAGC